>JAODAL010034985.1:0-43510 GCA_025379985.1 Phyllomedusa bahiana | reverse complement strand
TTTTTAAAAACCTTTCCTTTTTCCGGCATTTTTTAAATTGGGGTCATGCGGGTTTGGGGTCATCTGTGGCCCGGACAGGATTTCATTGCCCATGAAACTAAAATGGTTTAAAAGACTCCTTTTTTTCCCAGCACTTTTTAATTGTGGGCAGACAGGTTTAATGGTCATACTGGGGGTACAGGACAGATATATTAAAGGGGTTGTTTCCTACAATGTTTGGGGTTTAATTTAAAAAGTCTTAAAAAAAAACAGCTTTGCAATAATTTCATTAAAAATGCCCTACGATTTGGAAAAGCCCTGTTAGTATACTACATCAGCTTCTAAAATCTCTATCAGCAGACCTTTTGATCCTTATCCCCCAAATGGCTGTCATGTGTATGCTCATCAGCCTGTGAATACATTTTGGGAACAGAAGCCCCTCGGCACAGAATTTCTGTAGTGGGGGGGGGAGGAGGGCTCTGGCTTCGTGTCCGTGCGCCTGTTTAAAAACCTGTGGTGCCTGCTTTCCTCCCCCCTTCCTCACAGATAGATTTGACGCAGTGACCCTGTGTGTTACTATAATCTGGTGTCTGGGGAGCTGTCACTATACTAATGGAACAGATAAGGCATTTAAAAAGTTCATGCTTTTTACAAGGACAAACCGATATAGAAAAACACTTCCCAGCTGCCCGTGTCTTTCTGACAATTAAGCTAAGCAGGGGTAAGAACACCTTCCCCCCCTGTCTGGCTCCAACTCATGATCAGCCCTTTCCCCCTGTCCCCGACTGGGGAGATGGCGCAAGAGCTGCAGCAGACCTGGGCAGGCACACACGGTTAACGGGCAGCAACCTCCCCCCCCCCCTACCCCTTGCTGTATAGAAGTTACAAGGAGGCTTTCTGTGTCTGAGGGGAGGGGGGGAAGAGGGGAGGAAAAAGGGCAGACAAGTGAGCACACCCCTCACTTCAACTCCCAGCCACACACAGAGGCTGAAAGCTTTTAATGAGACAACTCCTTTAATGTCCAGTTCAACTAAAATGGGTTCAAAAAAACCCTTTTTCCCGGCACTTTTTAATTTGGGGGGCAACAGGTTTTAAAGGTCATACTGCGGTCCAGGACAGGGATAGTCAATGTCCAGTTCAACTAAAATGGTGGGTCAAAGACTCCTTTTTCTTTCACTTTTTAATCTGTGGGGCAGACAGGTTTAATGGTCATACTGTGGTACAGAACAGGGTTATCAAAGTCCATTTAACAAAAAAGGTGGTTTAAAGCTTTCCCTTTTCCCAGTACTTTTTTAAAAACTGTGGGGCAAAAGGGTTTAAAGGTATACTGCTGACAGGGGCGTTTAGTTTAAAGTCCCGTTCAACTAAAATGGTGGTTGAAAAGACCCCTTTTTTTTTTTCCGGCACTTTTTTAAACTTGGGTCATGCAGGTTTGGGGCTCTGCTGCGTTCCAGGACAGGATATTCAATTCCCCTTTAAGTAAAAAAAATGGTTCAAACATATGCTTCTGGGACTTTTTAATTGTGGGCAGCAGGGTTTTAAAGGGTCATGCTTTTGGGGCAAGACGGGATGTGAATGGCTTGATTTTTTTTCTGTGGCTTTTATAACCTAATTGGGCTTGCTAAGAGTAGCACGTATACGTTTTGTTTTGATGTTAATTCCAGCTTCTCCTCCCTGTTTGGGGGTAAGAATAAGGTGTTGTTCCTCTCCCATAGAACTTTAATGGTCATCGGGATAATCTTTATCCACTACGGGTATTTATTGATAATTTTCCCAATCATATCACCCGATGACATATCAACGTAATCGCTCATCACTACTCATATCTTCTGTATTGTCCCATGAAAAAATATAATGCTATATTTCCATAAGAAGGTGTACTTACTTTTGTGAGATACGTTGTGCATGGCTAAGGTGATCTATGATTGACTACAGTAATACTACTTAGAATATATGACATCTGATATCTTATTGTATATAGACTCTGCATTAAAGAATTCTGAATACTATTGTATATTCATATGCTGGTATGTTTGGTTCCAATAGAATACATAACCACCAAAATCAAGATATGTGTGATGTGAATCTTAAACATGGCCCTGTGCATAAGAACTTACACTTTTGTTTAACACTGCTCGAATAGGGCCCTGTTTGGTTTTTAACCAGTTTGACTGAACTTAATACAGTTCCAAGTGTCCTGAACCCAATATAATAGGAACGACATCTTAGTATACTCTTCTGCATTATTTGTATAATGCAGAACAGTGTAAAAGCAATTGCACCCTCTAGTGGTCGAGTACCCTAGGGGCACTACAGGTACTAGTGAATTTTTTTTTTAAAGTTTGAAGAATAAAAAATATAATGAAAAAAATTTTAAAAGTTTAAAAAAAACTTTTTTCTATTTTACACATAAATAAATTTAAAAAATTTTTACATTTGGAAATTTCTGCAGTCCTAAAATTCCATCCCCCCTAAAATATAACATAAATTACTCCATATGTTGCACACTGTAGAAGAAAACAAAATTCTAAATGGCAAAATTGTTTTTATTGGGTCACTTTACGTCCCCAAAAAAATTGGAATAAAAAAGTTCCATGCATCCCAAAATGGTACCAATAAAACTACATGGCAAGTTATTGGTTTCAGTAAAGTAAAAAATTTAAATTATTTTTATTTTTAAAAAAGTACTAGCAATAACAAAACATCTACACATTTGTTACCACTGGAATCATACTGACCTGCAGAGTACAGATAACATATCATTTATACCTAAGAAGTATTCTATTACACAAAGGAAGCCCCTGTACAACTATGTAGATGAAAAAATAAAAAGTTATGACTTTTGGAAGGTGGGAAGAAAAAAATAAATGCAAAAAAAAAAGGCTTCAGCTGGAAGGGATTTAAAAAAAAGAGAGATTAATTCTTCCAAAATGTTTGACTAGCATTTAACTTGGCATATGAAACTTTTTTTTTTAAATGTATGATAGTTTGCACAAGTAAACGAAGAGAATATTATAATTATCTGATGTGACTTTCAGTGCTGCTTTTGCCAAGAGTTCTGACTGAGCTCGTCAGGTCTAGTAGCTTTTGGATCAATTTTTGCAATATTCATTAATTCATTTTCTGAACGGTTGATTTGAGAAGGGAAAATATTCTGCTTCATATAGCTAAATGCTGTTTAAATTGCTGTTGTTTAATTTTGATGTATTTAATACATTTTAAACAAAGCAAAAGCAGCAACTGAATATTTGATTCATTGGTGCAACAATTATTATTAAGGATGAGCAATTGTATGAACCATCTATGAAATTCCTGTGTTAATGGTGTCGTGGTTGAAAGACATTATATTTATACCCTTCCAAACTACTCCTAATGAATACGTAATTACCAGAAAACACTTTATTTAGAATGATCTCAGAACATAAATCATAGCTAGAAAATGAATATCATCATTCAGACAATTTAATTGGCTTGAGATAGCCCTATTAATGTGGGATGTCAGCAGGCTAATTAAAATAAACTCTTACAATTAAGAAACCCTTCAAGTAAAGGTTTTTACTAAACCAAATGCTCTTCATTTTCTTCAAGTTTCTCATGATTAAATTGGTCTTCAGACCTTTCTAGAATTGTACATTTGTGTGATTTCTTTCCATACACCAGGGACTGTAAAATGTTTGAAATTATTTCAAATGCAGTCAGTTTAACTCCTTAACGACCGCCTGCCGACTTTTGACGTTGGCTGGTGCAGGTCATTCATCTGCAGCGACGTCTTTTGATGTCGCTGCAGACCTCGAAGTTTGCAGCTCCGGGTGCCGCAGCTGTGCTGAGATCGGGGCTGTGCTACACAGCCCTGATCCCAGAGCATCCCATGCGAGCACCGTAGAGTAGGGGAAACCTCAGCACCCCGGTGCTTTAACCCTTCGATTGCGGCGAATCGTCACCGCAGCGTAATTAAAGGGTTTCCCTGCTCTGTCGGGTGATCGGAACACCTGGTGACCTAGCAGAGCCAGGGGAATGGCTGCACAGTCAGCCCTGGGGACCTAAGTAGCGTCAGAACTGTCTGTGTATCAAGCCAGTGACCAGGGCAGACTGTGAGCTGTCCTGATCCCTGCCTGTGTCAGACTGACACAGATTATAATGTATTAGCATATATGAATATGCTAATACATTACTAAGTGTAAAAAAAAAAAATGTAAAACAGTTCTCCCTTCATGGGATTTAAAAAAAAAAAAAAAACAAAAAAAAAAAAAAAAAATGTTTAAAAAAAAAAAAAAAAAATGAAATAAATAAAAATATTTAATAAAAAATAATTGTGCATATATTACACACACAAAAAACCTACACATATTAGATATTAGACAGGACCGTAATAACCTGTAGAAATAATCTAACAAATTATTAAGTGTGATATGTGAATGGTGTAAAAACAATTAAAAAAAAACTAAAATTTAAAAAAAAATTAAAAAATTCTGCAATTATTTGTAAATGAACTTAAACTATTCTCCCATAAAGTGCAACTTGTCTCGATAAAATGAGGCCTCATACAACTTTGTCATTGAAAAAATTAAAAAGTTACAACTGTTGAAATGCAAGGAGGCAAAAACTAAAAATGATTAACTTTCAACATGTAGAGAAAGGTAAATAAAGACTTTTACTAAATACATTGCTCTTTTGATATTGCCCTGGTCAGAAAATAAGAGAAATTCTATCCCTGCATGCTAGTGTCTCTTGGTTACTATTCATATCGCCCTTCCTGATTAGACAGAGAGCAGGGAGTTATATCAGCATGGTCAGGGTCAGTCAGAGCAGCCCTTATCTCTAACAAGGTTAGAATGTTTACTTGTGATAAGTACTTATTTTCACTCATTGGAGCTCTGTAGCATTGTTAAGTACAGATTACATTTTCGGCACTTATGTCACTAACGTTCAACTAGTTATAGAGGAGCTAAATATACTAATCAGTACTGTAGAATCACCAACAGCCTGACCAGGCAGTTTGAGTCTGAAGCTGCCTGGGACTCTGTGAAACAGCATGGTGAGAAAATCCTTTAGGATGATTTAAGAAGCTACAGCAATAAACGTGCACAGTCGAGGACAGAGAGCTCATCTTACAAGATTAAAACGTACTGCAAAAAAAGCCCTTACATAGTTCTGTAAATGGAAAAATAAAACAATTTTGGCTATGTGAAGATTGTGATGCATAAATATTGTTTTACACAAAAAAAACACTTTTTCTAAAGTGCTTCTACGTAAAAAAAAACTACACAAATTGGGTATTGCTAAAATCGCATCGACCCACAGAGTAAAACTAACTTGTCATGTATACTGCATAGTGAGTGCTGTTAAGAATAGAAAACTCCATTAGAATTGCAGTACTTTCTTCCAAATAATGGATTTAAAAGTGATTAAAAAGCCTTATTCCCCAAAATTATAACAAAAACATCAACTCATTCCGCAAAAATAAAATTCCTTACACATCTTCGTATATAGAAATCATAGATCTCAGACTGCGGCGATGCAAAAACGTGTTTTCCTTTTTGAATGAAAGAGTTTTTATTGTATAAAAGCCGTGAAACATAAAAAATATACAAATTTGGTATCACTGCTATCAAATTGACTTACTAAGTAAAGCTATCAAGTCATTTATACTGCATGGTATCCGCTGTAAAAATTAAAAAACTCTACCAGTATTTTGTTCAAAATGCCTCACGAAAACCTTAAAGGGCTTGTCTCATCTCATAATTTCATAAGATGCATGAATGAAATAATGCTGCTTTGTTCTGTCACTTTCTGGTCAAGCTGTCTGTAATTAGCATATGAGCTCCATGTATTCAGACTTCTCTGTTTATTATGTTTATTAGTCTAGATTAGCCAAATTACCTTCCACCAGGACAGGAGAAGCTGTTGAGCTAAATTAAACTGTAGAAATTACTGTCTTTTGTCTGAAAGATCACATAACACACAAGCTGCTACTGTCTGCAGTTCTGTGCTGGTCACGACGTGTGTGATGACATCACTCCCTGCTATCAGATAGAACAAACAGCAGGGCAGAAGAAGCAAACAGGTCGGTCACTTGGGAAACCAGACAGAGCTCAGAAGGTGATAAAATCACTTATAGCTCCTTAACTAAAAACAATGAACAAAGCAATATATTTGGAAAACGTCTTCATTTAGTGTTCCCTACATGTTGAAAGCTAATCTTTGTAGTGAGACAACTCCTTTATTAAAAAGTGATCAAAGTGTCATATGATCCCGTTGATGGTACTAATAAAAGCATCAACTCATCCCACAAAAAACAAGCCCATATTCAGCTCTGTATACAGAAAAATGAAAAAGTTATGGCTATCAAGATATGAAGACATAAAAATACACATTTTTATCAACGCATTTCTATTGTGTAAAAGTAACAAAACATAAAAAACTATATCAAATTTATATCATTGCAATTGTACCAACCCGCATAGTAAAGTTATCCTGTAATTTATGCTGCACAGTGAACAAAAATAAAGCCCATTGCTAAAAAAAATCTATGGAACACCTGTGCACCAAAATGCACAATATACCCCTAGGTAAAACCCCCGAGGGGCGTTAAACCCAAAAAAGGAATGCCTTTTTAAAGGGTTTAAACCCTTTTTCGGGTTTACTTTGGGGGCTTTGCAAATGAGCCCTTTGGCACCCCCCCCAAAAATTTCTGCTTTCCCAAAAACCCAAAAATACGCTCCTTTTCCTTTTTCCCGCCCTCCCAAAATTGCCCAAACACAAGTTTACATCCATAAAGCAATTACCGAACTTGGAATTTTGTGAAAAAAAAATTAAATTTTCCCTTTTTTTTTTTTTTTCCCAGAATTCCTTGTAAAATTTAAAAAACTTTTTCACGAAATTGCAATTTTTTGGAAATTTTTTAAATTTTTTTTAAAATTTTCACGGGGTTAAGGTTTAAAAAAAAATTTGTGAAAACCCTTTTTTGGGTCGAAAATAATCACTACAACCCTGGATTTATTCCTTCAGAGGTATTTTTCCCAAATCATGGGACTTTTTTAAGGGGTGCTTAATAAGTTTTTAGCCCCTTTAAAGGGAAACCTCAAACCTAGAATGCACCTAAAAAAAACCCATATTGAAAAAATTGTAAACCCGGGTTTGGGTCCCCCCCTTTTCCAATCTAAAAGCTTTGTGGTTGAGGCACATAACGAAAAAAGACCACATTTCACATGTCTCTAAAAACAGAAAAAATAGAAGGGTACTATGGGGGGTTTGCCTTTCCCCCTTGTCACCAAACCGTGTTCCTGTGAATAAGGGATAAAATTTTAAAAAATCTGAAAAAAAATTTAAAAAAAAAAAAATTTTTCACCTCCACTTTGTTTTAAATTTTTCTGTGAAAAACCAAATTGAAAAACCCAAACTTCCTAAACACTTTTTTAAACACCCCAAGGGGTTTTTGTTTTCAAAAGATGGAGCCCTTTTAAATGGGGGCAAAGGACATGCGGGCCCCCTAAAAAAACTTTTTATTTTGAAATTTTTTCTTTTAAAATGTGAAAAATTACGCTAAATTTCAAGGGCCCCCAAATTTTTGTAAAAAAAAAAAAGAGAAATTTAAAAAAGATGCCAACCACAATAGACAGGGTTAAAAGCTAGTTTAAAATTTTTTTGAGGGGATAACAACGGGTCTTAAACTCAAAAATATTTAAAGGTTTAAAAGGGGAAAACATTTTCCAAATTTTTCACGAAAATTTTGGGATTTTTTTAAAACAAATAACAAGGATTGTATGGACCAAGCATTCGTACTAAACTAAAGAACCTAAAGCACAATGTGTCATGAGAAAATATTATCTGAATCACATGGACAGGTAAAAGTGTCAAAAAGTTATTCTTTCCTAAAGTGTCAAAAAAAAAAATGTCAGTTTTTAAAAAAAAGGGCCCCTGTCGGGGATTAAAAAACGGGTTTTTGCGGCGGAAATTTTTTAAAGAGATGGAAAAACAAAAAATCAGAGACAAAAAAAATTTCATAAGTGGGAAAACAAAGCAATTGTGCCATTGCTTTTTGAGTTTTGCTTTTACTGTATTTTTATACAGTAAAAAGTGACATGAAAAAAATTTTTCTGTAAACCCTTTACAATTATTGAAATACTTCTTTATTTTTTTATACTTTTCTTTATTTTCTTTGTCCTACTTTTTCCTAATAATAACATACATTTACATAATTTTATTCTTTATTCATTTTTGTGTTGCCACGTCCAATATTTATAAAAGTTTATTTTTCCAGAGATTAAGCCTCTTTCCTCTGTCTAACCATTTAAATGCCTTGAACAGTATTGACAGTGACATCAGGGAGGCTAAATTGATAGGTATCGAGGTGCCTTAAAATACAGTTAGGACCCACATGTGAAATGTGGGTGGGTGGTGGGGGCATAGCTCCCCGACCTCCATCATCTCTGGAGCATTATGTCATTTCAAGAAAACTTCACAGTTGCTTCAAAAAATTTTAAGAAAATGATGAAAAGTGGGAGGGGGTTTAGAAAACCCAAGTGAAAAAATGTTGGAAACCCAGAACTGTTTTTTTGTACATGAAAATTAAAGGGAAACGGGAAAACAATAGGTTAAGCCCCCATTTTTTCAGCAAAAATAAAAATTTCAAGCCATAACAGGGATAGAATGCCCAACTGTATGTTGGCACATGGTAAAAAAAACCCACTTTTTAAATATTGTTTTCCCATTAGCTTAGATTCCCAAAGACATCCAAAACATCGTCCTCTCCCCCACTGTACTGCAGTGGCCACCCCAAAAGGTTTTAAGACATGAAAGCTAGAACCCGGAAAGGTGAAGTTATTACACCAATAAGAAAAAATTTCCCAGGGGAAATTTTTTGTGCAAATTTTAAAAAATTTCTGCCCTTTTTGAAAGCTCACAAATAATAAGACTATGCATATGTGAGTATCTCATGTGAGCACTCTTCTTAAATAGTAAAAAATATTTTTAAGGGTGAAAAATCACCCAAAGGAAAAACCCGGCTTACCTTTTTGCCATTAAGGGATTAAGAAAAATTTGTTTTTGCTTTCCCTTGCTGTAAAAGCATAAAAAAAGGAAAAAAATTGCAACAACTTTGGACTTTTTTTAAAAAGGGTATATTTCCCAATAATTATAGGGGATGATCAGTTTTCCCCTTTTTTAAAGGGTTTTTCCCTTAGCAATCGAATAATCTACAAAATGGTACATTAACCCCCAAAAGCAATAAACCCACCTTTTAAGATAAAATTCGTTATGAACGAAAAAAAAAATTTTAAGTTATTCCCATTTTAACCCCAGGGGCCTCTTGTTTTCTTATAAAAGTTTCGGGGAAACACATTTTTAAACCTCTTTTTTGCTCATGTGTAAAGCAAAAGGGGAAACCCGAGACGTTTTTATTACCATTAAGCTGGATTGATACTAAAACCAACTGTACCCCTGTATTAACTGTTCTATTACCAATTATTATCTAAGCACACCTTTTTATATATTTGTATACCAGTTTTGAATACCAGTGAATAATATACTTAATTATTTACATTCACTACAGTGGTAATTTTGATACTGTTACTAGACATAGAAAATATTGGTTACATACTACCCACTACACAAGTAAAGTATGATTATAGGCACCTGCTGTAGAAACACTTCCTAAATTTCTTCAGCAAGGCTAAATGAATGCCAATATTGCTCTCTTGTTAGTTGTTCTTTATGTATTTTATCAAAGGGTGGGGAAAAAACTGTGTTTAAATAAAAATGTGTAAACTACCCAGGGTCCCACCTTTTACCATCATAAAAATTCAAATAAATTTTTAGTATCTAATTTCTCTTTTTTAAAAAAAAAACCCCAAAAGAGGAGCTCCTAAAATGTTCGTCCCCATAAAATTGTTCATCCGCATAAGCCCCACATTCAGTTTTTTTGAATTTGGGGCCCATCTTCTGCCAAAAACCACCACTGGGGTTTTAGAACCAATAAAAAAAAACATCCCCAAAACAAAACAACTTAATTTTAAAAAAAAAACACTATTGTGACAGCAATGGAATACAGCCTAGGAATAGACCCATACCATATTTGATAAAAATTTTAAAAAATGGGCAAACGATTCTAACGAAAAAAATTGGGGAAATTCGTTTTAGAATTTCCCGGAAAACTTCGGTTTGAAACCCAAGTCGAAAAATTTGGGGGACTTTTGGGTGAACAATGTCTTTTGATTTAAAAAAATGGCTGCAGCACAAAGGCGCTACAAAAGGGGAAAGCCCTCTGGGAAAGGGAAAAAGGGGATAGCCTGCAACATGTGCAAAAAATGAAGCCAAACCCAACCGGCGGGATTCTGTACGTCACCGGGACTAAATAAGACCGAGCGCCGCCGCGGGGGCTCCCCAAATCCCCTCACTTTTACCACAGGGAAGGTGCTGCGCGGGGGATAGCGCTTTCCCGAAGAACTGATTTTTTAAAACAAACGATTTTTGTGGGGTTTTCCAGCTTTTCCCCCAAAAAGCCCGGGTTTTCTGGGAAAGTTCTAATTTTTTTGATTTTTTTGGGGAAATTGGTTTTGAAATCCAGTGTGGGGTCCCCTGGGAAACGCATTAAAATTCCCAAAATTTTCCCAAATGGGGTCTAAGCCAGCCCGTTTGTTTTCATTAAAGAAAACCAAACGTTTTTACAATACAAAAAACCACTTCAATTTTTTTTTGCTCAATTCCCATTGGGGCAATTTACCCCCCAGGGGGTTAAAATTTTAAACGTTTTTTTTGCTGGTGGGCTGACAAAAATAAACCGTCTTTTTCAACGCCAAAATAATTTTTTTTTTTGGTACCAATTCACAAAGCAAAAGGTTAATTACAATTTTTTTCCTTGTTGTTTGGCGTAGAAAATACGCCATTGGTTTTAAAACGCTACAAATCTAATAGTTTTTTGGGGCTCAATTCTATTGGGGGCAATTTTTACATCCCGGGGTTTAATTTAAACCTTGTTTTTGGGTGGTTTTTCGAAAAAAAATAAACCCCTCCCCTTTTTTTAACGCCAAATATATATTTTTTTTTTTGGAGCCTAAAATTACAACGAAGGGTTAAAAAAACAATTTTATCTCTTGTTTTGTGGCGTAGAAAAAACCCATTGTAACACGCTACAAAGCTACTAATTTTTTGGTGGCTCAATTCTATTGGCAAAATTTTTACCAGGGGTTTTTAAATTTAAACGTTTTTTTGCTGGTCTGACAAAAATAAACCGTCTTTTTCAAAGCCAAATATATATTTTTTTTTTTTGGGAGCCTAAAAACACAAGCCCAAAATTTTAATTAAATTTTTAAACTCTTGTTGTGTGGGCGTAGAAAATACACCATTGTAAAAAACGCTACAAAGCCCACTAGTTTTTTTTTGGGGGGGCCCCAATTCTATTGCGCAATTTTTCATCCAAAGGGGGTTTTTTTAAGCGTTGTTTTGGGTGGTGTGCGAAAAAAAATTTAAAACCCTCCCTTTTTTAAAGCCAAAAAATAAAATATTTTTTTTTGGTAGCCTAATTCACCAAACCAAAGTTTTAAATTAAAAATTTTATCTCTTGTTGGTTTTGGCGAAAAAAATACCACCCCTTTTTAAAACGCTACAAAGCTACTAGTTTTGTGGTGGCTCAAAACTATTTTTCCCAAATTTCCAAACCAGGGTTAATTAAGGGGTTTTTTTGCGGGGTCTTTACAAAAAAAAAAACCGTCTTTTTTTAAACCCCCAAAAAATAAATATTTTTTTTGGTACCAAATTTACAAGCAAAGGTTAATTACAATTTTATCTCTTGTTGTGTGGGGGTAGAAAAAACGCCATTTAACACGCTACAAAGCTACTAGTTTGTGGGGCCCAATTTTTATTGCGCAATTTAAAATCCAGGGGTTTTAAATTTAAAGGTTTTTTTTGCTGCTTTGCGACAAAAATAAACCGGTCTTTTTTTTCAACACCCAAAAAAATATACCCTTTTACTTGTAGAAAAATTTACAAGCCGAAGGTTAAATTTAACCCTGTTTTGTGTTTTTTTTTTTTTTTCAATTTTTGTAAAAAACACAGTGCTTTTTAAAAAGACACATACAAGTAAATTTTCCTGGGCCCTTTTTTGGGCGCCAATTTTTTAAACCCAAAGGGTTTTCCCAAGCTTGTTTACGGGTTTTATTTGGGGTCCCAAAAACCAGGGGGTAAAATTTATCATATACAGATAAACTTCATCAAACAAATTCCTGTACATTTTAAACCAAAAAAGAAAGGGCAGACCCGAGAAAGGGGGCAGGCTCTGCAACTGCGGGGTGGCAAATGGCAAAAAACATTTCGAAACGGGCCCAGGCCCCAGCAAAAGCAAGGGGCGTCGGGACCCGGGGTCCCCCTCGGGGGAAGGCCCCCCAACTGGGCCCCGTCAACTAGCCGGGGTGGTTTTTTCAGCAACCCCCGGGGGGTTTTTGATTGGTTTTACTAGGGTCAAAACCCTTCCTCCCGATGACATCTTAAAAAACCCCAGCCAAGAGTCGGTGGGAAAACCCCAACACAACCCCTTATTTTGGGATGGCCCGGGGGCGGGTCAGGGCCCCCACCTGTCCTCAGCCCGCCTCTTCCATCCAGTTCCCTCAGCCAGGGATCTACTATGTGGGGCCCCGGGGCTCAACGCCACTATAAGCAGGATAACAATTTGAGGAGGGCATTTAGCAGCACTTGGCCCGCGAAGAAAAAGGGGGCCAAAAACCCCACTTCTTGGGAGTACGGCAAAGTATAGAGGGGGAGAGTGGCATGGGGGGTCAAGTGGTGAGAGTTTAGCCTCGGGTTTCCAAACCGGTGAAGAGGACAGTAAATGACGATGAAACACAAATAGATGTTTGAAGTAGCCGACCGCACATTTGGGGGGCCGGGTGAAAACAAGGGCTTTATCAACGTCAGGAGAAGAGGGCGCACTTGCCCCGTCAGGCAGGGGGCGCAGCCCCGCAAGTGGGTTTTTTGGGCCGTGAGTCAGCAGGGTAAACAGCAGTGTGAGGCGGGAGCCAAGCCGGCCCCGGGGTAGAAAACCCGCTTTTTGCAGGGCCAAGACCGTAAGCGGCACCGGGCCCACGAGGCAGCGGCGGGAGTAGTCCCTCCGTGGGGGGACGTTGGCGGGAAAAAAACCACTCGGCGGGTGGCATTTCTTTGCCCAAGGGCACCGGAGGAGGGCCCAAAATGGGTTTTTAGGGAAACGTGGGCAGAAAAATAAGCGTGGCCCCCGGGGGCTAACGTTTGGGGAAAAACGGCCCCGCGTCAAACACACAAACCAAGATCCCTCCCCCCCCCCAAACCCTTTCCCGGGGGGCCTGGGAGAAACGTGGGCCCAAATTTTGGGGGTCCCCTGCCGCTGCCACCTACTTTTCACCCAAATTGCCTCGGCGAACGAAGCACACAGGGGAGGAAATGCTCCGCGCATGCCGCAAGAAATCGTGTGTGGGTTTCTCCGCGCCAAATGGGAAAACGGAACCATGGTGACGGGGCAAAAGGGGGGAACATGGGGGTCCCGGGGCAGCACCGAGGAGGGGGGGAAAACCCTGCCCCCCCATGGCGCACCGTGGGGTTTCAATCGGGTTTTTTAAAAAGTTCTTCCTGAAGTCTTTCCACCGATCTTTCAGAACATTTTGAAAATGGCCAAAACTGGTTTTTCCAAAAGGGACTTTATCCCCAAAATTTGTTAAAACAAAACCAGGAACACCCCCCCCTCCCAAGTTGCAGCGGCAAAAGAACCCCTTTCCCCCCCAACACGCTCTTAAAAATCATTTTCCCCCCCCCCTGGAAATTCCCCGCCCGCCCAAAGTGGGCCGCTGTATGAACAGAGAAAGGCCATTAACGATTTTTTTTGGAAAAGCCCCCGGCAGGGCAAAGTACTTTCCCCCGATAAAACGATGTCACCAGTGGCCCGCCCCAAAGGGGGTGACACCCCGCCGTTTTGTTGAGGCCATTCAGAGGCCACGTTATTTGTCAGTCCGCCAACTGGGATGAAAAAACTCATTCCAAACCCGGGTTTCATTTTCCCTGGAACCCCGATGCTGAAAAAATCTGTCTGGGGAGGGGGCCGGGGGAAAATGGCCCCCCCACAACCCCTCACCCCCCCACCCCCATTCCCGGGGTTGGGGGCTAAAAAAGGAGGGGAGGAGGGAGGACAAAGGGGCAGAAGCATTGTCTGGGAAAATGAGTGGATTTTCCCACCCAGGGGACAAGAAGGAGGACAGGGAGCCCGCTGGAGGAAAGGTTTTGGAAAGGAGATGAGGAAAACAGGCCCCAAAAATCCCCAAACCCCCGTGGGGAGAAAACCCGTTTAAAAGGGGCAGGGAAACCCCTCCCCCAGGTTCCCCTTTTTGGGAGATGTCCCCCCAGCCCTGCTTATTTGGGCCCGGGTAGTTGGGGAAAAGCCCCCAAATATCAGCATTCCGGCAGAGGGAAACTTCTGGGTCTCCCACCCCTATTAGGGGCCCTCCCTAACCCCTTCCCCAAAAAAGGGGGCCTTTTTTTCCCCCCGGCTATTGAGAGGGAAGACAAACTTCAAATACAAAAAGGGGAAAACCCCCCCGTAAACAGTTTTGCCCCTTGCCCTTTGTGCGGACATCGCCCCTCCTCCCCGACAGGGGGGTTTTTGACCGGGGTTTCCTTTTAGCGCTCACCCTTTCTAAAATTTGCCGCGCCCGCTGGGGAAGGGGGGGGGGGGTAAAAGGAAACCCCACCCAACTCCAACCCCGCATTTAAACCTTAAAAATTTTTGGAGTCAAATAAATGATCATTCCCCTTCCCTTTCCCCCCGCCCTAGTGAGGGGGCAGTAAACCAAAAAAAGGCAGCACATGGGGCAAGGAGCAATTTCCCTAAAACCCAAAAGGGTTTGGGGGGGGCCCTAAAATTGGAAAAGCCTCTTGCCCCCCCCCGGCCCCCGTTTAGAAGGAATTTCCCTGGACTACTGGGGGAGGCCCCCAAAATGGATGTGTGGCCCGGGAACTTGCCCCCATTTTGCAGTGGGGAAGGGAAACGGTCCCCCGCCCGGGGCCCAGTAGTGTGGGAATCAGACGGGTGTTTCCCGTGCCCCGGGGCCATCGTTACCCCCAAAAGGGGAAACCCCGCTTGGTTCCCCCGGAAATGTTGAACGACCCTGACCCTTTTCAAGATTTAAAACAGGCGTGGAAACCCGGCCCCGGGTTTCCACACAAACCAAATTTGGGTTTTGGGGCCGTATCCCGGGTTTAAATAACCTCCCCCCCAGCCACTATTCCAAGCCGCCAAAACCCCCCGATGCCCCCACATTTTGCTGATAATTTTTTTTCCAACCCGCCCCCCAAAAAACCGTCCCTTTTCCAAAAGGGGCCCGGTATTTGGCCACCCCCCCACAAACCCCTCTTTCATTGGGCCCCCCTTTTAAATTGCTCCTGCCCTTTTTGGGTGTTTGCTTTGCCGTGACATCCAACACTGGTTTTCCAAATTGGGGCCACTCGCGGGCCCGGTTTCAGGTTTTGCCACCTCCCCGAAAAATTTTGGGGCCACTTTTCGACCCTCAATTCCCCGTTGCCCCCCTGTTTATCAAACCCCCACCCCCCTGAAAATTTTGGCCCACTTTGCCGACCTCCCCTGCGCCCCCCGCCCCCCCCCGTGACCCCCTTCCGCCAATTTTTTCCAATGTTTCCCCCCCTCCCGTGGCCTAATATCTATTTTTCCACCGCAGAATGTCATTGTGCCACTCCCCGGAAACCCCTGCCTGCGCTTGGAAATCCCTTTCCCTGCCCCTCTTCCCCAAAACTTTTAGGTCAATTGTGCCACCCCCCCCTCCCCCCCCCAAAACCCCCCAAACCCGCCCAATGGCCCGCTTTCCCCGTGCCCCCCACACCCGTGGCCTACCTTTCCTGTTTTTGCCAACCCCCCAATTTTTGGACCAAAATTTTTTTGGGGCCACACCCCACCTCCAAATTTCTGCAATTTGGGTTTCTGCCGGGGCCCTCCACACCCGTTCATTGTGCCATTTCCCGACCTTATGCCCGCTGCTGGATTGCCCCTGCCCCTGCCCCCCCCACAAATGGTTTAAAGTACCACTCTTTGGCCTAAAATCCCCTTTTTTCCAGCTCCCCGAATTTTGGGGATTTGTGGGCCCCTCCCTTTTAAACCCCATAACCCCGCTGCCACCCGTACCTTCCAAAAATTTTTTTGTTTAAAAAAAATTTTTGGGGGAAAAAAAAAAAAAAATTTTTGGGTGGTTAAAAAGTTTTTTAAGGGGGTTGCCAAAAAAAAAAAAGAAAAATTTTAATTTTTGCCACTGTTTTGACCCCAAAAGCTGGTGGGCTGGCCCTGGGCCGTCACCCCACCCCACACTCGGGCACTTAAAATTGCCAAACCCCGGGGTCTCAGTTTGTTTTTTTCCAGCTTTTTCGGGCCCTGAATTTTTTCATTAAAGTTCCTGCTTCATTTTTTTTGGGCAGTTTTGCCCCCCTAAGGCCCCCGGGCATTTTTTAAAAGTGAAGCGATTCCTAAGAGCGGGCGGCAGTCCCTGTGCGTGTCCATACCCAAAAAAAACAACATTGTATGAAAAACCAAAAACCCAAACCACCCCCTGCATATTTAAGCATGGCAAACGTTCTACAGCCCCCTGCAGGGTCTGGGCAGCCTGAAATAGCTGTTTTTTTAAAGTGATTCGGCCAAAATAATTCGGAAAACCCAAACGAATTTTGGGAAAAAATTCGGCGAAGTGACCCAAACCGAACTTTTGAGAAAAACCCCCCAAATTTTTAGAATTTTAATACTAATGTAATGCGCTTAAAAAATAAAAAACCCGAAGTTAAATCATTTAAACAGGAAAAAAAATTTACTTTTTTTTAAACATCTAAAGGCAGAGCCCCAAGAACAAAAGCCAAAAATGTCATTTCTGGGAAACAAACCTAGGAAAAAAAGGCAAGAAAAAAAGCGACAAACCAGCACAATATTTTTACAGCCTTAAACCCCACTTAAGGCACAAATTTTCAAGACAGTTTTCACCAATTTTTTATTTCAGTTTTTCACCCCAAAAAAAAAGTTTGTCCATGCTTTACAAAACCCCATTTAGATGGTGTCCCAAAATGACAAAAACTGCTGTAAAAAAGGGGTTTTGGGTTAGGGCCTGTAAATTCACCAAAATTGTGCCCCCTTTGTTTGCCCTAAAATTAAAACCAATTTAGAAATGGGGACTTTTTAAAAAAATAACATTTTAAAACCCGCCCCCGATTTAAAGAAAAGCTGTCCCACAATTTAGGGCAAAATTTTTAAAAAATAAAAATTTAAACCTTTTTTTTATATACGCCAACATAATTTCCCACACTTTACAAATTTTTGGGGGGTAAACGGGACAGACAAATTTCACATTAAAAGGAAATTTTTTAGATGAACACAAGGTTGAGGGCCCTGTTTCCCCAAAAAACAAAAAACAAAAAGGGTGTAAAGGGGGAAAACCCAAGGGGAAGAAAAGCTAGAAATTTTCAATGGTCCAGCCATGTGACCTTTAAAAATGGGGGTTTTTTTAAAAATAAAATCCGGATGAACCTGCCACCCCTCTTTTTTACATCTAAATTTCACCCTTTAAATGCCGAAAATGAATGAATTTCACTAGGGAGTGTGGGGGAAGGGGGTTTAAAGGGATTAGGGAAATTTTGGGAGGCCCCGATTTTGGGAAAATGTATTTTCAGGGCCCCCTTTTTAAAGCTATGAGAGTTTTGAGTGTTTCCTGATCGCCCCCCGGTACATGTTCCGAGAAACCCGGGGCCGCACGTGTGAATCTTTTGGTACCGGGAAGGGAGGGTTTTTGGATTTAATTTAAAAAGTTTAACCAAAAATCAACCCGGGGCGGAGAGGCGGGGAGGGGGGGAGGAAAAAATGGGGGGATTAAGGGGAGGGGCGTTTTGGGGTTTATATTTAAAAGATTTTTTTTTAGGTATCATTAAAAATAGGCAAAAACCATTCATTTACCCCACCAAACCCGGGTAGGGCTCCCCCCGAAACCCCGGAAAGAAGACAAGCCGGGGCTGGGAAACCCAAACAGTAGATGGAAGATTTGCACAGAGGGAGACCGAAAAGCAAGGAGTTACAGTAAAAACAGACGAGGGAAAGAATAAGACCCAAAAATTGGGGAAATTTGAGGTTGTTTTCCCCCCATAAAAAGGACGGATTCCCGGAAATGTTCTTTAGGTCAGGTGAAGGGCGGGCAAGGGATTGGATATAAAGGAAAGGGAAAAACAGATCGGAATCAAATATAACCCCCAAGCCCCGGGCCGCTGGGCCCAGGAGTTATGGGGGGTTTTCCACACACGAACAGAAAGGGCGGGGGAAGGCTGTTAGTAATTGGGGAATTTACTAAAAAGTTTAGTTTTAACTAAAAAGACAGTGTTTAAGTCCCGTAGCAATTTCTGAAAAAATACCCCAGTGTTACTTCAATACAAATAAATTTCCCATTGTGATAACATCAAAAAATTTAAAAAATAAAAACCCAAAACCTATAAAAAGATAAAAATATAAAAACCAAAGGAAAAAAAAACAAAAAAAAAAATTTGGGCGGTTATAGAAAAAATTGGCAACCAAACATTTAACCCCGAAAAAAGGAGCCCTCCCCAAAAAACCCAAGGGAAAATTTTCCCCCTTAAACCCAAATTACCCCAAAAACCCGAAAAAAGGCCCCCACTTGAAACCCCCAAGGCCGTCCAACCCCACTTTTACTTTTTTGCTAAACATTTTTTATTTAAAAATCCAATGATTTATCAATAAAGTCCACTTCGGGGCCCTTCTCTTAAAAATCTCCCTTTTAATCAAACAACTTCTTTTCACTTTTTGCTTTATCTTAAAATTTCCCCGCCTTCAAAGATAATAGAAAAAATAACCCAAAAAAAAGGAAAAGGGTAAGATTTTATTTTTTGGTAAAGATATTAGTTTTTTGTGACTTTCACTTTCAAGGGAAAATTTCTTCAGCTCCATTTAACAGACCGAAAAAAAAAACTATTTGTAGAGCTCATCAGCGCCTACCCAAATTTTTCTGTTTTTTAAAAAATTATAGAACCCAAATGAATTTACATCATCTCTGCAGAAAAGGAATTAAAATTTTTGTCTTTTCTTTTCTACGGGAAAAAAACAATAAAAAAACTCCTTTTCACAGTGCTGGAAATAACTTAAATATAAACAAAAGTTCCCCCAGAAATTAAATAATATAAAAACCCGGCCCCTTTTGGGAAAAAAAATTTTTTTTTTAAAAAAAACAACAGGGCTCTGGAAAAATTTTTTGGAAAAAAACCCTTTCCTCTTCCGTTTAAAAGAAAAATTCCAGAAAAAATCCAACCCAAAAAAAAATCTTCCTTAACTGCCCCCCTTTTTAAATTAAAACCCCAAAAAGAATTTAAAATTCCCCTTTAAGGAAAAGTCCCGACCCCCAAGGGAAAAAAATTAATTTTAAAAAAAAATTTTTAAAAATTCTTGAAAAAATTTCCTTTCGAGGTAGCCCCCAGTAATCCTGGCATTTACGGGCCCCATTTGGAATTAAAAAATTTTAATTGGCCATCCCCAATAAAAGGGGAATAAAAACAACACTTTTTCCCCCCACATTCCTTAATCCCCTAAATTGGGTTTCCCAAGGACATATGCCAGCCTGTGGGATGATAATAAAGCTAGAGCTGCCTGACTCCTCTAGAGACAGGGAGCACCCTCATGACTCTTCAAGGATAGTGAGTGCAATTTCATAGCAAAATAATAAATAAAACATAAGATAAATTAATAGTGTTCTAATATTTCACTGTAACCACCTTCAGCTCAGGATGAAATGAACTGTATAAACTGTATTGTATACCTAACTATAACATGATGAGAACTGGCATCTTTAAAAAAGTGACATGGCACTAAATCAAATGCAGATTATTGTCTGAATGATTAACCTATTTGAATCTGGCATCTCTGACAAAAATAATGAGTCATGAGTATAGCTGGTCACATGAAGCAGCATAACGTTTTATACTGAGCAAGAGTCTTGGCTTTCACACTCCTTATGCTTGTGTCTCAGTTCCTTGATGACAAGAAAGACATGGTGAATATTAGGAGTGTTTTTTATTGTGCACGAATGTCATAATATAATATAATATAAGAAAGTACTAATGTAATATCTATCTATCTATCTAGAAAATAATATTTGGTTTTGCACATCCAAAAAATGTTTTTGAAAAAAATGAGCATTGCTTCCATACCAATATTATTTTCTAGACTGTTCATATGGGGGAGTGGCCGCCTTCTCATTGGTTTTTCGCACTCCACCCACCTTCACAGGTTTTTAAATCAATGCAGAGTACCTTGTAGCTGGAACTTTCACTCCCTGAAGTGTGGAGGTCTGAATAGGCCCTAAATATAGTATAGGCCCTAACATTAGTGTAGGTTCCCACCTGTATTGAGGTCCACTTGCTGATTGGGAGGTGGGATTAAGCAGTTTTGATAAAAAATGTGAACTAATGTTCCAGACAGGTTCCTGGACATTTGGGATTTGTGGATCGCATCCCAGTTATGTTAGTTGCGAACTGTGTGTGTGGCGGGACCCAGGTGTTGGGATAACATTGGCACCGAGTTAAATGCTATCCAAACAATAGTGTGAATGGTGTGAATGGGTGTGAATGACTCTACATTCAGTTGAGAAATCGGCTTTACGTGCTCCAGCCAGAGGCACGGCTACTCATGTGTTGCCTAAGTTATAGATACTTGTATTCTGTATTAGGGTATGGTATTATGTTGAATCGATGTTTCTTCAAAGATTGAATGTTTGATGTGTGTGTATTTTCCAAGGTTGTTTAATTCCTATACTGTTATGAAAAACCTGTTTAAATAAAAACTTTAAAAAAAATGTAAACTTCAAAGTTTTTCATGTATCCTAAGTAGCAGAAATGCTTTTCCAAAAATTCCTATGTGCCTTTTGATAGTTTTTTTAGTTAATACTGTGCTGCTGGTATTGTAATGTCTATCTATCAATCTATCTATCTATCTATCTATCTATCTATCTATCTATCTATCTATCTGTCTATCTATCGATCTATCTATCTAATTGTTACACTGATTCGTCAACCATAAAAAATATAAATATAAAATCTGTGGAGTAATTTGTACTTTTCCAAAATTTTTTTAAACATCAATGTCTATTTTTCTAAACTTGTTAATGGATATCAAAATTGGCATCGTAAAGAGGTCCTGTGACAGTCTCTGAAATGTCTGTTTTAGTTAATACTTTTGTTCACCCTGAAATACCAATTCTGGAGCATCTTCTCTTATAACTCTTTGTTGTGTTCTTCCTCTGTTATTTCTTCTAGAAATGTATTACTGAATCTGTTATTTAGGCGTTTCTAATATGTATCCAATCAGTGTTAACAAAGCCACTGTGGTCAGGGACCCACCCTTTGAAAACTGAAATAGCAACACCCAGATGACTGATTCACTATCAAATTTCTAGAGCTAATAATAGAAGAACCATGCAAAACAGATGTATAAGAGATGTGCCAAAATTAGATTTACTGAGGTATTTACTAAAACATATGAGGAATAGCCACAGATCCTCTTTGAGAGTTTCATTTTCAGATCATAAGGCTACATGTGTACAGAAATACTATTAATATGAAACTTAAGGTAGATTTTCCAAATTAGGAAACTAAGTGGACACAAGGGACTAAACAATGCTGTGGTTAAAGTTGTTCCACATCAGGAGCCATTAGAACTAAAGGTAACAGATAATAATTAGAGAGACCTTGTTCCAGACTATGCCTTGAGTCCAGAGCTTCATATTCATATTGTTTTTTTGATTTGTACAACTTCATATATTAGTATATTGCCTATGTAGGTTGTTTTACGTATTATGGTTTGACCTTGTAACAAGGTCACTATAAAACAAACAGATCTATGTAATAAGAAATGTTCTATATATGGCCATGCTATTTCACTTCTGTAGCAATATCAGACTAAGGATGGGTTTGATTCTTACATATATCGTTAGAATAAGCAGCCTTGGCAACCGACATACTAACCTTTCTCAGAATATGATAACACTCACCTCATTTGTGAATGAATAAAAACTAATATTCAGAGAAATGATAAGTGTTATATGGATGTTATATGTAGGAAAAGTAATTCATAGATATAATTTTATCCAGGGATGCCATTCAGTGAAATTATTTTGCCATTCTGTCTCTACAATGACTGTGATATTGTAAAATGGCATGGCATGAATAATAATCAGCACATGTACACTGCATCCCAGCCATAAAATTGCTTGAATCCCACAAGGCAATGAATGGAGACGAAGTGGTGATATATCATCCAGAAATTTATAAAGATGAGCCTCTTCCCTGTCTACTTCCTTGTACGTGGTCAGAATGCAACCAAGCAGCAGATTGCAAGAGCAAACAGAGAGTTCTGTCACTATACTGCCCAAGAAATAAACAAAACATAAAGCTTCGAAGCAATGACATTTACTGGAACTACAATCAAGATATAGTGTGTGACAGGTCAATAATGCCATGATAATGCTCCATACGGTTGGAATTATAACACCTTAAAGGAAGTCTTGTTGAGTACACTTGCATGCTGCCATAAGTAATTTCATAAACGACAGTCCTACAAATTTCATTATTGTCATTAATCTTTATCTAAAAGCTAAAATGGTGTATTTTTTATACAGAAGTTATTTGAAAAGGTGAACAGTTATGTTGCTTTGTTTTATCGCATTAAAAGCAAACTTAGAACGTGTTTAATTTTAATTTACTAAGATGTGATTCTGTAGAAGAGACATAATTGGGCAGATTTATGAAAACTGTCTAAAATAAAATTGTTATTATTGCCCATAGAGACCAATTACAGCACTGCTTTTATTTATCAAAGCAGAATACGAAATAAACACTGAGCTCTGATTGGTTTCTGTGGCAACAAAGACTGTATTCTTATTCTCCACTAATGTATTCATTAAATTTGTACAAGGCTTTAGCTATGTAATTTAATTTTTAAAAATTCTTCTGCATTGCTTCTCTAAACAGAGCAGCAGCCTGTGTGTGCTTTTTGGCAACTGCAATAAATGAGCATTAACCAATAAGTGAACTGTCTGGCAGTTGTTTGCTAAGACATTATTGTGCTGTTTTAGGAGATAAACCTGCTTTATATGTGTTGGGTGTCAGCTGTGTTATACTGCTAACACCCTTCAACCTCTATGAACAGAAATTACTCTGAATTATACAAGCAAAAGTATTTCAGTATCTTGCGCAATTAATTAGAAGTTAAAAATACCTTTTGGGGCTAATAATTAACAAATCTTAAAACATAGGTAAAAGAATTTTTAAAAAACGTATTATCTAAAAAAAACAATAACAAAAATCATCATTGGTGACTTAAAAAGTGCCAGAATTGCATTTTTTAGCTACACGCACCCCCAGAAAAGAAATTGAATAAGGCCTTACTCACATATGCGTTAGAGGTCATGTTGGGAACCTCCATCACATGTTCCGTTGGGGTTACCCCAAAAAATTACACAGCAAGCTGTGCTGATTTTTTCCATTTAAACAATGGACACCACGGCGGAAAACCTTATGAACCCATTGTAACTAAAAGGGTCCATCTGGCGCAGTGGGTGTTTGTTGTAAAATCGATCCTTAGGTGTCCGTTTTCACGTCTGTGATGGAAGTTGTGAACATAACTTCTGACACAGATGAGAACCAAGCCTTAAAAGGGATCAAAATGCATGCACCTAAAAATGATGCCAGTACTAATAATGTTCTCTCTACAAAAAAATGTAATAAACATAAAATACAAAATTCTGTGTCAGAGTAATGCAATGCAGAACAATTTATTGATTTATTTATTAAGTTTATTTTCTTATGTCACTGTCAGCATTATAATAATGGGGATTTCTCAACCCTGCAAACTGTACTTTTGGAGCCGTGTGAAACAACTGCTACAAACAGGGGAGACGTTTTTCATGCTTTCAAAGAGTCCTTAAACCTTGTTTCAGGCAACAATTTCTGCTCCACGGGTTTGGAGAACAGCAAGCTTTGGATCCACTGATCTACATGTATTCTTCATTTGAGATCAAGGGCTCTGAAGGTTTTTAAAGAGACCAGGAAACTTAGAAGGAAAGAGCAGGAACAGTTTTCTTTTGACTCACTTCTGGGAACAAAAAAATAAAATCTTCTCTAGACTAAGAAATTATTCCGCTTAAGGGCAGATGATATTTTCCCTCTCTACACAAACCTTGTCTATAAAGGAAAGGGGAGGGGTTTCTGGCTTTCCCCTTTTATGATACCGGAAGTGTCTTCCCCAAACTTTTGAAGAGTTTTTCTGCACTCAAAAAGGGTATTTGGCTTTCTCGAAGAGACCAGAAACCTTGTGTCTGGCAATAACCGCTGTTAGATTGCAGCGCTGTAAGCTTTGGATCCAGAACCAGTACTTCATTGTGACATTGATTTACAGCAAGGCAGGGCTTGTGGCTTTTTGTACATGAGTCCTTGTCAGATATCTCAACAGAAACCCCTTAATTAGAGGGTTGACAACCTCTTTTCATAATTTTTTTTCAGTTTAATTTATAAAAAGCTTAATTTTTAAATTTAATTTTTTGGATAATGAAGATTTTTCAATACTTATGTGCTAAAGGGGTCTGGTTTTGCCACTTTCTCAGGGTTTATAGAACCAGGCTCAGTCTTCTATATAGCGCAAAAGCATTAATTTCCTTTAAAAAAGACGTGCACTTCTATCATCTTAACTCAAAAATTACACAAGGGGAGGGTTTTGGGCTATCATTTTGCAGTGAATTCCAATTAAAATTCCATATATGACTCCCTTGTTGTCGCTGCAGCAAGGGAAAACAGTTTTTAAAATTCAAATCGAAAGCTTTCTTAAATTCACAAAACATTCTATAACAAAAAATAATAAGTTTAAAATGTTGCTAACCCAAAAGAATAAAGAAACATCCATAGTTAGCATTTAAATTCCCCAACAAAAGGAAAAAATTGTATTTTTTTTTCCTTTTTAGCCAAAAAATTGTTTTTTTTCTTTTTTTTTCTAATAAAATTTTATTTTAATTGTTATGTGGTACCATTAAATGAAAATCTGTTAACCCCGGGGGAAGCAACTTGAGGGAAAAAATAAAAAAATTTGGTTTAATTTTCAAGGAGTCCTGTTTTAAAGTATCAGAGAGTATAAAAAGCATCCAGGTTTATCTGTGTGTATAGGTTTGCCTCAATCTACCAGTTAGCAGTTTATGCACATACCTCTGCCATTCCCCCCTTATGACACAAAGAGAACAGAAGCTTTGGATCACTGATCACATGAATTTTTCTTTTGGATAAAGGGGCTCAAAGGTTCTTAAAGAGCCCGGAAACTTAAAAAGGAAAGAGAAAAACATTTTTTTTTGATCATTTTGGGAACAAAAAAATAAAATCTTCTCTAGACTAAGAAATTATTCCTGCTCTCAAGTCAGATGATATCTGACCCTCTCTACCACAAACCTTGTACTATAAGAGCAAGGGATGGTTACTTCTGGCTTTCCTTTATGAGTACTCGGTAAGATGTCTTCCAAACTTTTGAAGAGTTCTTTCTGCACTCAAACTGGAGGATATCTGGCTTTCTCGAAGAGACCAGAAACCTTGTGTCTGGCAATAACCTCTGTTAGATTGCAGCGCTGTAAGCTTTGGATCCAGAACCAGTACTTCATTGTGACATTGATTTACAGCAAGGCAGGGCTTGAGGCTTTTTGTACATGAGTCCTTGTCAGATATCTCAACAGAAACCCCTTAATTAGAGGGTTGACAACCTCTTTTCATAATGTTTTTCATGTCTTAGATGGTTATGAAAGTCTCTAATACATTTAAATAATTTTGGATCATAGAAGATTTATCATATACTTATGTGTCTAAAGGTCTGGTGTTGCCATCTTTACTCAGGGTTTATAGAACCAGGGCTCAGTCTTCTACTATAGCTGCAAAAGCATTAATTTCCATTAAAAAGACTTGTGCAGCTTCCTACTCATTCTTAACTCAAAAATTACACAAGGGGATGGGTTTTGAGGCTATCATTTGCAGTGAATTCCACAAATTAAAAATTCCTATATGCTTCATCCCATTGTTGTGCGCTACGGAAAAAGGGGAAAAAGTTTTAAAATCTAAATCGAAAGTTTTTTTTTTAAAATTCAGCAAACATTTTTAAAACAAAAATAGATAAGTTTTAAAGTGACTAACCCAAAAATAAAGACACCCATAGTTACTGCTATTTAAATTTTCCACACAAAGGAAAAAATTGTATTTTTTTTCTCTTTTAGCACAAAAAACATTTTTTTTTTTTTTTTTCTTTTTTGGTTTCTAAATAAAATTTTATTTTAATTGTAAGTATGTGGTACCATTAAAAGAAAATCTGTCAAACCCCCTGGGTAGAAAATTTTGGGGAAAAATAAAAAATTTGGGGGCTAACTTTTAAAGGAGTCCTTTTTTCAAGATTAGAGAGTATCAAAGATCCGAGTTTTATCTGTGTGTATAGGTTTCCCCTCAGATCTCCCGTTTAGCAGTATTTGCACATGACTTGCCTTCCCCCCTTATGACAACAAAAAGATGCTCCCTTGTCCCAGACCAATACAAAGCTGACAATACTGCCAAAAGTAAAAAAAATAAAAAGAAAGTGCAACTTTTGCATGTGCTCCATTGTCAATGTGAAAAATAGAATGATAAAAAAAAGTTTTATATCAATAATAGAAACATAAGATATGTTTGTTTTAAAAACATTTTTGAATCTTTCAATATCAATGATGTACATAATGCATCCTGACTAAATGTGTTTGCAAGAATATAAGGGCTTAGATTTTAGATAGAGCGAATGAATCTTATTCAAGCCAATAAATCTGCTTAGTACAGCGCCAGGGCTCATGCACTCAGAACTCCCATAGTTAAAAATGGAGAGTCGTGCACAAGCGCAACCTGCTCTCTATTCTGGATCGTAACTTTCAAGGGTCTGTTCCCGCGATGGGTGGAACCCACAACTATCAGACTTTAGTAGCATATTATAGCGATATGACATTAGTTTCTATGGTGGGAACAAACCTTTTGTGTTTTAGGTGTAATAAGGTAAGATACATGAAACATTTTCCCTCCTAGAATAATGTTTACAAAGAAGGGAGGAAACTGCAAGTGCCAAGTGGAAGAGAGAAGTTGAGAATTTTTCTGCATGTTATCATCCCTACTCATCAGAATGTAAACTAGTATGTGCTCTCTGATGTCACACTTAGAATGGGTCTTTTTTATTGTACCACAGAAGTGAGAAAATGAGCATTTTCAAATGTAATCACTCCCTGCACACAGTTGGGATATTTCTTGGCTATGTATTTGCATATGCATCATAGAGACTTTTGGCTTCTTCAGTTGTAGTAATTATGTGAAGATATATTTATGTAGAGCTGTAAGTAATGTTCATGATCTTTGCACATCGTTTACTTTCATTTTTTAGAGAAATTGTGTATCACAAGCTCTGCTTGACTTAGACTTTTAATCACAAACTAACTTTTATGCATTTGTTTCAAAATGTTATGCTTTAATGTAAAATTTCTTAAAGGTGCCCAAAGCACTAAAGTTTTGGGTGCCATTCTATCAATGCACTGGATGTCTACTTTCATGAATATATGTGACGATGGTATAACATAACTTATTTAGTTATCTTTCTTAAAGAAATATTACATAACATTTGGAGTATTCAATGGTTAGGGACTTGAACGCATTGGATCCTTTAAAACCTATGTTGTTGACATCCATTCATAGCCAAGTACTTATAATGATGACATAGCAAAATAAATGTTCTAGGGATCGCAATGGCTAAACTACTATTATATGTATCTCAGATTTTTATTTTCACTAATAAGTTCACTCCACATGAGCACAGGTAGAGGTTTAGGTAAAACTATCTTTTTTATTACCTAAAATAATTATTTCTCTCTCTAAAGAATATTCTTGTTTCCAATTCTAACACTTGTTGAATGGACACATAAAAAGTACATTACTTTAGAATTACATGCTAAATCCATTTTTATCCTAGAACATGTAAAGAAATCTTGCTCGTTTAAATGGAAATCACAAGTAAAGAATTAAATGAAGAAATGCAAGGCAAACATAATATGCTTATGCAAATACTGAAGTGCAAGCTCCATTTTAAACTAGTCATATTATTAAATTTTGGCTCAGTGAAGAAGAAAAACCTTTCTGCTTCGCCATATCTTTATCACACAAAACAGTCATTTCAAGATTTCTTCCACAACTCTTCTTTCACAGTCTTCTGCTCTGGGTCATGGACCTTGTCAGAACAACTAATGGAATTCTCTCTAATGACAACTGATAAATTACCAGTTCAGCTGTAAATTTTTACATGAAAGATTTTTATATATGTCGATTACATGGTGAAAACATGGTCAACATTTGTAGAAAGGACTTCACAGAAGTTTTTAAAAATCAGTGTTAATTTTATGTATCTGGGGAGAAAAAAGCAAAAACAATTTTAACATTAACCCTTTCTTGACCAGAGGTCATTAATGCCTAAATAGAAACATCAGTATTATTTCTCTGTCTGCTCATAGAGATATTAATGGCCCTAATGTGAAGACATCTGGGCTTTTCTTGCAGTTCTCCTGCTACTACCCAGCCATTTCCTGCTATATCATTTTCTTATTGACCTGCTCCTCTTGCAACCATTTCTGCTTTGCAATGCCATAAAGGTGACCTTATGAGATTGCCTATCATTTTTTTTTTTCTAAAAGCATAGTTAATATTTGTAGCAAGGACTTTACAGAAGTTTTAAAAATCAATGGTAATTTTAGTTACCTTGGTAAAAAAGCAAAAATTATTTTAAAATTAACCCTCTCTAGACCAGGTATCATCAATGCCTTATGGCTTGTCCCCATGACAGGCTAGTTTTTCAGATGGTTTGCGGTTTTAAAAACTGTCTGAAAACCGACAAGCATCGCTCTCAATAGACTTCAATAGAAAATCCGTTCAGCAGTCCACACTGAACGGATTTTCTGCTGGATGGTGTTTGACACCACCGGAGGTCTGAAAACCTTAGAACATGTTCATTCTTCTGCCCGGTTTTCGGGCAGAACATGAACATGTGACTGTGAAGGGGAATGTGAAGAGGCAAACCGCGGACAAAAAAGGTCCCCCTGCTTGCAGTATTTTGTCAGTGCCGTGGAAATGCACCCTAAATGTCCAAAAGGTCTTCTTGATCTGTCCTTTCAACCATTTCCTCTTTGTAAAATTCTGGAGGTGACTTTATGTAATTGCTTATCCCATTGTCTGATTTTCTCTTGGTTTCAACCCCTATTATATCTACTGGGTGTTACTAGATTTTTTTCAATTTATGCTTTTGTTTCAGCTACAGTACTCCTCATTCAAGGGGAAGGTGATATTATAATGTGATATAACACTGGAATCTTCTATACAACAAGTAATATAATACACATCTGTAAAACAGCTATGTTGATTACTATTAGTTAGAGAAACCTCTAAAATTCTGTGATAGTGGGATGTAATAATATGTAGTGGTTGTTTATAGAAATCCTAGCATATTGCCTATATACAAGACTTTTAGCCACATATAAACATTAAAAAAGTTTGAGCATTAGTATGTATTTACCAGCATATACATGTGTGTAAGTGAATACAAGGATAAATCATTTTGCAGTGTAACAGGCTAAAAACAAATGCAAAATAAAGCAAACAATACTGGATGCAGAATAATAAGGTATATAATAAAGATATTAAAGGGGTTTCTTCATCAGGCATTTTAACATTACTATTCTCTACAAAGTCAGCTTCAGGCTCAAACTTTCTGTTCAGGCTGTGGGCAGTTCTACAGCAGTGACTGACATTTTAGCTCTGCTATTCCTAGTTAAGCCTGATAGACGGACATTATTGATGGAGAAGTTTTAACAGCAGGGCACAAGGCTACAAAAGAGTTAAAGGTTGTCAGCTTTGCTGATAAGACACAGCAGGAAAAGACATCACCATTCCGGACAGGGCTGCAAGAGCACAGAAGGTGGGTTGGCAGCCAAATAAACCTTCTGTAAACGAGTAAGTGATAGTAACTGTTCTGACTGAAATGAAGCAAAATAAGAACAGCAATGCATTTGGTAATTATCTTTATTTATCTTTCCTACACATTTAAAGCTAATCAATGTGGCTGGAATACCCCTTTAAGGATACTATGTGAAATAAAAATCCTTATTGAGTCCTGGTGATATTTACATCTCAACTTACTTTTTAATCATTGCTTTATGCTTCAGCAATTCATGTCACTTGTTGTGATCACAAATGTGAAACATAAGTAAAATTTAAAATTGTATATCTTGTTCTTTCATTTATCTTTATACTATGCATTTCAGTATAATTTGCTATATATTTATGGAAATCTACACCATTACGATTCCGATTTGGACTTACTTCAGCAGTTCTAGATAACATTAAATTGGTCTTTCTGTAGTAGTAAAGACATATTTTTGTGGCTTAAAAATGTGTATCATTTCATTGCGCTGTATGAGGGACAAAAATAGTTAAAGAATTTGAAGTAAAACTTAATCACTTTATAATTGATGGGGGTCTAATCTCTTGAACCCCATCGATCCTTAAAATTCAGTCCTGCTGTTTCTTTAATATTTTTTCTTGCACATTAGTGCTCCCAGCCATCCTGCTGCACAGGAAATTGTAGTTGACCCCATTCACGTGAGTAGAGTTGTGCTACAGATCCCCTACACAGTGGGTAGCTCGGTATTATTATAAAGCAAATACAATCATTCTCAAGATCGGTGGGGATCCCAATAAAGTGATAGCATATGTTACTCTCTAACAGCTACACTATTGTCAGTGGGATATGTCTGGTATTGTAGTTCATATTCAATTCAATGAAACTACAATACTAGGCAGAACTCTAAGGTTAAGAGTGATGCTGTTTTTAGACAATTCCTTTAAAGAATAGCTCTTGTGCTAGTGAACATAAATTATGCAGTAATATTAGTTTTTATTATAACAGTATAGATGGTACTAAATCGTGTAATATTTTTTACATTAAAGTTCTGTGTTGCTGTGTTGAATATACTGAAGATTTAGAACTGAAACTCAACTGTCTCAATTTAGTAGCTATCCAACATTTGAGATTGCAATTGTTCCCCTAACGAATGAGCATTGCATCAGCCTGTTTTTTGGGTTGTTTAGTGATGGTCTTACTGTCAGTACCACAACAATGTACTTTTGTTGTCCTATCCCTTCTTTATGTTATAAAACATTATTTTTGGTTAACCTCTTTAGCTATTTCGGGTGCAAAGTGTTTTGGTTCTAAGCACAAAGGTTTGGCTGGCTTTGACACAGGTCAAATAAATACGGCACACTTTTTAACTAGTGATGAGCGATTACGTTGACTATCGTCATCGGGTCGATAGTCGATATCGGCAATTATCAATAAGATATCCGATAGTCGATAATAGATTATCGCGATGACCATTAAGTCTATGGGAGAGGAACAACACCTTCATTCTTACACCCAAACAGGGATGGAGAAGCTGGAATTAACATCCACAACAGTCAAATGGATACATGCTACAATCTTAGGCAACACACTTAGGTTATAAAGCCACAGAAAAAAACTCACAGACCATTCACTATCCCTTTCTTGCAGCATGACCCTTAAACCTGCATGACCCACAAATTAAAAAGTGCCAGAAGGCAGTATGATTTGAACCATCATTTTACTTGAAACTGAACATTGACTATCCTGTCCTGGAACGCAGCATGAGCCCCAAACCTGCATGACCCCAGATTAAAAAGTGCCAGAAAAGGAGTCTTTGAACCACCATTTTAGTTGAACTGGACATTAACTATATCTGTCCTGTACCGCAGTATGACCATTAAACCTGTCTGACCAACAGATTAAAAAGTGCTGGGAAAAGGAGTCTTTCAACCACCATTTTAGTTGAACTGGACATTGACTATACCTGTTCTGTACCACAGTATGACCATTAAACCTGTCTGACCCACAGTTTAAAAAGTGCTGGGAAAAGGAGTCTTTGAACCACCATTTTAGTTGAACTGGACATTGACTATACCTGTCCTGGACCCGCAGTATGACCATTAAATCTGTCTGACCCCCAAATTAAAAAGTGTCGGGAAAAGGAGTCTTTGAACCACCATTTTAGTTGAACTGGACATTAACTATATCTGTCCTGTACCGCAGTATGACCATTAAACCTGTCTGACCCACAGATTAAAAAGTGCTGGGAAAAGGAGTCTTTCAACCACCATTTTAGTTGAACTGGACATTGACTATACCTGTCCTGGGCCACAGCATGAGCCCCAAACCTGCATGACCCCCACATTTAAAAAGTGCCGCAAAAAGGAGTCTTTAAACCACCATTTTAGTTGAACTGGACATTGACTATATCTGTCCTGTACCGCAGAATGACCATTAAACCTGTCTGACCCACATTTAAAAAGTGCCGAAAAAAGGAGTCTTTCAACCACCATTTTAGTTTCACTGGACATTGACTATACCTGTCCTGTACCACAGCATGACCCCTAAACCTGTTTGACCCACAGATCACAAAGTGGCACTATGCTATTTTGTACAGTGACTGTCATTTAGTATATTTTTTGTTAACTGACATTTGTTTACAGAATTTATTTAGGGAAGTTTTATTTATAGTTTTACATTATTATCATTTTGCTTTTTTTTCAAGTGTGATAACATACAACATACACCCCTCCCTGCAGTTTTTAAAGGTATTTTTTACATGTGTAGATGTGTTAATTCATCTGCATACCCCATAAGTAATAAAAATGTCCTAATCATCCCCAAAACACTTCTTAGTTGAGAAGACATTTGCCCTCCTGGCTTCTGAGAGTGATTCAGCCAATCAATTCAATGGTTTCATTTTTCCTCCAAATCCTTCTTCAGTGATTAGGGACAGACTCCCCTGGAGATCAAATGATGCGACCCCATAGTGACTCCAGCCCCAGAAAATTTTAAGCCTCAAATTGTGCAATTTGTGTCCAGCCCTGGGGCCCTTTTTGACACTACTTAACCTCACAGAAATCACCTTTTTCAAAATCTGATTTTTTTGAGAAATTTGAAGCTCTCCTGATTGCCCCTAACGGTGAGAGCCAGTGCTGCCGTCAGCCATCTGTTAACACGGAGGTCCAGCTGCCAGGGCCAGACTTACAGTGGGTGCGGTGAGAGCCCAGGCTGGCGTCCGTCATCTATTTACACGGTAAAAATGCCCTTATGACGCAGCAACGAAAACAGTCGTGCTGAAGCAGAGTACGGAAGTGTGAGTAGACCTCCAGCCTTCCTCAGTACACAGTCAAGACCTGGGTAGCGCTTGCCCCTCCGTATGAGTGCGGACCAATTGAGCTTCACTTGGAAATACTGGTGGTTAACGCTCCTGTTCCACCCAGGTGCCCTTTTTCTTGGCATTCTTTTTTCTCATTTTACTCAACGTGCTGGAGGAAATTGTCTCTGTTCTTTGTTCTCTGTCCGTGCTCCATACTCCATGTCCTCTGAATAACCTACATCTGGTCAAGTCTTCCTGTACCTCCCTTGTACAATTCAGAGGAATTTTTTTACCAGCTATTTTGTACATGCAAGTTTTTTAGTAGTTTAATTCTAGAAAACACATTTTTAAAATAGGATGGAATCCCACCATGTCTTTGTTTCTCTTTTTTAATTGTATTAAATGGGTTGTCTCAATACAGGTATTGTGAACTATGTAAAAGATCTTGCAAAAACAAGTAATTTTGAAATTTGTGTCCATTAACAGTGTCCTACCTATTCCTGTTTCTGACAGCACCATCACCCTTGAGCCACTCTTGACAATTGTGAAGAACAAATGTCTATTAGAAACCACATTTTTTACAATAGGACCAGTAGTCTAGCTGCATTTCACAGAAAAATGCCCCCAAAAGTTCAAACATGACCCATGAGCCACTTTTGACAATTGCGAAGAACAAATGTCTGTTAGAAACAATATTTTTTTATAATAGGACCTGTAGTATAGCTGCATGTCACAGCAAAATGCCCCCAAAAATTCGAAACATGACCCTTGAGCCACTTTTGACAATTGTGAAGAACAAATGTCTGTTAGAAACAATATTTTTTTATAATAGAACCTGTAGTATAGCTGCATGTCACAGCAAAATGCCCCCAAAAATTCAAAGCATGACCCTTGAGCCACTTTTGACAATTGTAAAGGAAAAAAAGTTTGTTAGAAACAAAATTTTTTAGAATAGGACCCGTAGTGTTGCTGCATTTCAAAGCAGCATGACCCCAAAAATTATAAAAATGACTTCTCAGCCACTGTTAAAATTGTAAGGGAAAAATGCCACTGAGACGGCACATTCCTGTTCCAAAGGACCTTGTTTATAACTGTATCTCACAGCAACATGACCCCAAAAAATTATAAATATGACTTCTCAGCCACTATTAATAAATTTGTGATGGAGAAATGCCACTTAGAAGCCACATTTCTGTTCCAAAGGACCATAATTATAGCTGTATCTCACAGCAACATGACCAAAAAATTATAATATAGACTTCTCAGCCACTATTAAAAATTGTGATGGAGAAATGCCATTTAGAAGCCACATTTCTGTTCCAAAGGACCATAATTATAGCTGTATCTCACAGCAACATGACTTCAAAACCATTGACACTGCGAAAACTTCTCAAGATAAAGTGAGTAAATGGAATACGATGTTGTCATGAAAGCTTGCTGTCTTTTACAGTCTCCTCACAGCAAGACCAGCAAAATGAACTGTTGGGAAAAGAGAATAAAAATTGCAGTAAGAAATGATCATTTTAAAAAAAAGTTTTCAAGAGGACCATTTCTGTTTGAAGAGGAATGTGAAGTAGACCGGCAACTAATCGGTGACCTCGGCAATTGGGCGGCACAACATCATCAGAGATCCATGCCTGATTCATCTTGATGAAAGTCAAAGATCCACATTATCTGTGGAAAAGCCGGATGCGTTAGTCTGTAATGACTCCTCCAGCTCTGCTGAAGGTCCGCGCAGATATGACGCTGGCTGCTGGGCAGGACAACACCTCTATGGCGTGGCGAGCCAGCTCGGGCCATTCGTCCATTTTGGATACCCAGAGGTCTATTGGGTCCTAAACACATACAAAAACATCGGTGTTGAGACGCAGATAGTCGTGCACCATGATCTTAAGCTGGTCTCTGTGTGTTGGATGTGTGCCCTGCATTGCATGCGTTGGTGAGGTGGTAAATAAAGATTGCCAGAGGTCACCCATTAGGCTTCTGCCACCTTGCCTGCTGCTGCTGCTGCTTCCGCTACGGCTACTTGGCACTCTACTGCTGTCACGTCGCTGGCGTTGTTCTACCGTGACATTTGAAGAACGTGAAACAGACGCAACAGATGTCTCCAGTTGATCAATCAGCAAGGTCTCCATTTCCTGCATTTTACTCTCTATTTGGGTGGGTGGAAGGAAAGTGCTGAGTTTTGTTTTGTACCGGGGATCCAGGAGGGTGGCCACCCAGTAACTGTTGTTCATTTTGATGGCCTTAATGCGAGGATCATTTTGGAGGAAATGGTGCATCCAAGCACTCATGTGAAAGATGGTGCCTTGATTTCCCAAGCCTCTGGGTCGAGGGGCACTAGCAAACTCATCTTCCTCATCTTTCTCCTCCGCCTCAAATTCGTGCCTCCTCCTCCGCTTTCTCTGGCACAGCTTCAACACAGCCCTGACTTGCCTCAGATGATGCACCCTGAGAACTGAGGCGCCGCCTTGCACTAGCCCTAGACCCCAAACCACTGCCTAATGAAGACCGATAAAATTGAGAAACTGTCGGGCCTTGTGGATTCGACGGAGAGAAAGGCTCCGTGTCCGCATCTGTGTCTGTCTCCTCCTCCGTCGCTGGCGGGACCTGATGTTTCAGAGTGTCCAACGATCGTTCCAGAACTAAGATCACCACAATGCTCATGCTGACAAGGGCATCGTCCGCACTTCTTCAAAAACTGGCAAGGATGGTGCAGAGCTCTTTCACCTGCCTCCACTCTCGGTGGCTCACACCCCGAGGTCCGCACCATCTGCTTGTCAGGCCATGTGTCACTTCGTACTGCGTAATGGCATTGCGCTGCTCCACAATTGCTGGAGCATGTGGAGGGTGGAATTCCAGCGTGTTGCCACGTCAACAATAAGACGGTTGACGGGGAGGCCGAGCTGACGCTGCAACGCAGAGCCAGGTGGGACGAAGCAGCGGTGCGGACGGCGGAAGTGCGAACTCAGACCTCGAGCCTTCTTCAGCAGGCAGTCCAGACCCGAGTAGCGCTTTAGAAATTTCTGGACGACGAGGTTCATGACATGTGCCAGGCAAGGGATGTGCTCCAGCCTATCGATCTTAAGGGCGGCCAGCAGATTTTGACCGTTATTGCACACCAACTTGCCTGGCACAAGGTTCTTGTCACCCAGCCAGCGGTCGGTCTCGTAGCGGAGAGCCGTCCACGGCTCCTGACCTGTGTGTGGACGGTCTCCAAGACAGATTAATTTCAACACGGCCTGGTTTCTCTGAGCCCGTGATGCACCAGAGGACCTTGGGGGAAAGAGCCCTGCACCATCCTTGCGGTTTTGAAGAGCGTGCGCGCCGACGCCTGAGAGCCATCTGTCACCCCAGAGGACATCCACCCAGCTCACCCATTGAGCTGTCACAGAGATATAGCAGCCTTGGCCGTGCTTACTAGTCCATGTGTCGGGGTGAGATGGACTTTTCGGACACAGATGCAGACAACGCGCTTGAAATTTTAGATGACAACTGGATGGCCAGGGCAGGGACGGCTTTTCTGGCAAAGAAATGCCTGTTCGGCATCTGGTATTGGGGGCAGGCAAGGGCCATGACGTGGCGGAACCCATCTGTGTCCACCAGACGGAAGGCAACATTTCCAAGGCCAAAAGCCTGGCAATGCCGACATTCAGGCTTTTGGCTTTGGGATGGTTTGGGTTAAAGTGTTTCTTCTGCTCCCAAACCTGGAAGACAGAAGGCTGGCTGCTAGACTGGCCGCTGTACGGCGTGCAGGTCGTCAAACTGGCGGGAGGAGAAGGGGTAGGATGGGTCTCTGGTGGTGCTGGTGGTACTCGGGCAACGGTGGAGGCTGAAGCGAAGGCTGATCCCTGATCATGATTCTGAGAGACATGGGCAGCTGAGGAACGCTTGGTTGGTGGCGGAGGAGGAGGAGGCGGAGACAGAGGGGGGACAGGGGTTGGAGGCCCGGCGTCGGTCTGGCCTTTTTTGGCCAAGTGTTGCCTCCATTTCAACTCATGCATTCGCTGCATGTGACTAGACATGTTGGTGGTGGTTAAACACCTATGATTCTTGCCTCTACTTATTCGTTTACAGCAAAGGCGGCATATGACATCGCTGGGTGAATCAGAGGCTTGCTCAAAAAGGCCCAGGCTTGAGAGGTCCTGGACCTTTTTGACGGCGATAAACGAGGAGCGGGGTTTCCGCTGACCGTTGCTGGCTGAATCATATCAGCGGACTTCTGTGACTGCCCTCTCCCTTTTTGAGGTGGGACCTGTATTGACACTACCCCATCGTCTTCCTCCTCGTCCAGTGATGAAGCGCTCGCAAGCAAATTCTGCGGAAAAGCCCACGATGGATCCGCAATGTCGTCATCATCATCATCATCATCAACACAGGTGACTTCGTCGTCCTGACATTCTGCATCCAGGAGCTGCGGGCTACAAGCAAGAGGGACTGCAAGGCGTTGCCGACTGCACAGGATTTTTGCCGATTGACCGGCTTCCTTCTCCTCCTCTGATGGCATCAGTAACTGGGCGTCAGAGCAGAGAAAATCATCCTCTTTGGCCTCTTGATCTTTTAACATGCCTTCTGACCCCAACGACATTTTGTCATCAAAGAGGTCTTAAGAAAATGGATTAACCACAGTGGTGGGTACACGAGTTGACATTTGGGCTGCCTTTGCTTCATGTTGGACGGATGCTGATGATGCTGATGACGACATTTGTGGCCGTGTGATGGGAGGACGAGGAGGTATGACTGCTGGATGCTGGTTGCATTAACCACTGAAGAACAGATTGGCGACGCTGTTCGTTAATGAGATTCACAGGGCCCTGACCCAGCGATGTCAGGCCTGACGGTCCTGCAACCGACAATCCACTGGCCTGCGTGTTGTCGCCAGCACTGGAAGGAGCACCTTCTCTTGTACCTCTACCTCCATGTCCTACCCCCCTCTTTGCTCGCTTACCACCTGCATTTCACTCCATGTTCAGAAATAAAAAAAATTGAGAAGGTATGGAATAGTTTTGGAAAGTCTCTTATTAAAAGACGGCAAATCACAGCTATTCTCAAATCCCTCTAATCAAAACAAAATTGCTGTATTGAAATTTTATTGCAAGGTGGCTCTATCAACAAATCTGGACTGGGAAAAAGTGCAATAAACACGTATCTGAAATGTATAAGGATAATAAAAGGTATTTTTTGGCACCTATCAATTCACCTGTGGTGACTACACAATTGCTGGATTTAAATTTAACTGCAAGGTGGCTCTATCAACAAATCATGGACTGGGCAAAAGTGCAAAAAACACGTATCTGAATATATATATGGATAATAAAAGGTATTTTTGGCACCTATCAATTCACCTTGTGGTGGACTACACAATTGCTGGATTCAAATTTAACGGCAAGGTGGGCTCTATCAACAAATCTGGACTGGGCAAAAAGTGCAAAAAACACGTATCTGAAATGTATTACGGATAATAATAGGTATTTTTGGCACCTATCAATTCACCTCTGGTGGACTACACAATTGCTGGATTCAAATTTAACTGCAAGGTAGCTCTATCAACAAATCTGGACTGGGCAAAAAGTGCAAAAAACACGTATCTAAAATGTAAACGGATCATAAAAGGTATTTTTGGCACCTATCCTCGTGTGTTTACTATAGATTTGCTGGATTCAAATTTAACTGCGAGGTACCTCTATCAACAAAGCTGGACTGGGCAAAAGTGCAAAAAACACGTATCTGAAATGTATACGGATAATAAAGGTATTTTTGGCACCTATCAACCTGTGGTGACTACAAAATTGCTGGATTCAAATTTAACTTCAAGGTACCTCTATCAACAAAGCTGAACTGGGCAAAATTGAAAAATAAAAACAATCAGAAATTGATACTGATAATAAAAGTGGAGTTTTGCACCTAACATATAGACCTGAAGTTATTAGAAAAGATCTGTATCCTAATATAAGTTCAGGCTGCCCAATATCCAAGCAATATTTCAACAGTAAACTGTTAATAATAAAGCTATTGCAATATTGCAATGCAATGTCTGCAATACAATATCCAGTATTCTTTAACGAGCTTGTCTGTGTTCACCCGCGGCCCCCCCCCCCTCCCGCTCCCCTCCGTGACTTTACAGCGGTGGATGCTCCTTTAAAATTCTCTGTCTAACTACCTAAATTCTGCAAATCTCTGATCTAACTGAGTTCTAAGGATCACAGCTAAAAGTAGAGCTGTCTCTGTGAACAAATAGAATAATTTCGCTGAGCTGTTTGCACAGAGGCAGAGCGCACGTCCTACTGCTTTGAGATACTGACACACACTGATCATAAACAGGAAGGGCTGTTCTATGTAAAACGAGGTCATGCGATTTTTCCAGCCAATCGCAACCATACACATCCCAGTCATGACGTCGCACACACATCTCACCCTTCTCTATTCTTTAAGCTGATTTGCTGGCCGCCAAAATGACAGGAAGCGCCGAAAAAGGCGCGATCTTAATAGATGATGCACAGATTTTAACCTAAATTATCGCGTGATCTCATAAATCCGATCGCCGTAAATACCGTGCCGATTTAAACTTTGTCGATAATAATCGCTCAACACTATTTTTAACATCTCTTTATATATATTAAGTCCGTAACGCAGAGGCCTATTATTTTTTTTACGTTCGTTTTTCCCTCCTCGCATTCCCAGAGCCATACATTTTTTATTTTTCCACCTACATAGACATATGAGGGCTTTTATTTTGCAGGACAAGTTGTACTTTCTAGTAGTGGTGTTATTCATAATTACTATGAATATACTAGGGAACAGCAAAAAAATTCCAAGTGGGGGCAAAATGTGAAAAAAAACTTACTTGCGCCATGTTTGCGAGAGGTTTGCTTTCACGGAGTTTACTCTTCAGTAAAAATGTTGGTTTATCTGTATTCTACAGGTTGATACGCATCCGGCAATACCAAATATGTAGGGTTTCCGTTATGTTTTGGTACCGTAAAAACATTCCAAACATTTTCTATTTTTGAAATTTTTGCTGTGGCGCCATTTTGTGCGACCAAAAACTTTTTTGTACTAACACCTACGGACGTCAGTGAGGGTGCAATTTTTGCGGGCTGAAGTGTACTTTTTATTGCTAGCAGTTTGGAATGCGTGAAACTTTTTTGATCACTTTTATTCCATTTTTAAAGTGACGTAAAATGACCAAAAAATGCAATTTTGGCATTTGGAATTTTTTTTTCTTCTACAGTGTTCAGTGTACGGGCTAAATGATATTATATTTTTATAGATCAGACTTTTTTGGACTCAGCAATACCAAATATGTGTCACTTTTTTATTGTTTTTATTTGTAAAATGGGGAAAGGCGGGTGATTTGAACCTTTAATACTTTTTTTTGTACTTTAAAACTTTATTTCTTTTTTTTTTACTGTAACATTGAGTCCCCCTATGGTGCTTGACAATGCATTAGACTGTACAAAGATGGCGGTTTCCCCACTTCCTGTCTACGGCCAGAAGTGGGGCAAACCAGGACATGGCAGTGTCATGTCCGGGCGTCGGATCGCTGCAGCTATGCTGCGGCGGTGCTGATTGACCTGACGATCAGTGCACCGCACCGATCGTAATTCATTCAGACACCGCGGCATCTGAAGGGTTAAACTGCGCTGGCGGGTGACACCGCCCGATTGCGCTTTAACGGCCGGGTGTTAGCACCGATTAGCCGCTAACACCCGGCGGCTGTGCGGGGGAGTCGCCGAGCGATCCCCCTGCAAAGCTCCTTACCGACACTAGGATGTACTCATATGTCCAGTGTCGGTAAGGGGTTAACATAAATATATTTAAAAAAATAAGTATGTTTTTTCAGATTGTATTTAAGTTTTTTTTTGCTATTTATGTAGTATTGCCCTAAAACAGACATTTTGCATCTATTATGATCTACTGTTAGTTTTGACCTTTCATACATTTAGGTTAATTAGATCAGAGCAAGCATTATCATGTGACTGATGAGGGGTGGAAGGTGGTCTTTACAGTGGAACCATTTTAAGTGTATTATTTATTTTTTAATTTTTTATTTCTACTTTTATTTCTTTATTTTTATGGTCAGTCCCTCAAAGGTAATTAAAGATTTATATACTAAATACTTAAACCTATTAACAGCCTTTTACTATTGACATTTTAGCAATTACCTGAACCATTAAAAGCAGCAATGCTATGGCTGCCCCAATTTTGCACACTGTTCTTATTGAAAATTTTGTATAGCAAACCGGAGAAGACAGAAATGGTTCAAAAAATGGGCAGCTGAAATCTACATATAGCAAAGATAAATTTGACAGAGGATACACCTTGAAATCACAGCACAGAAAGTTATGTCAACATTTTCAATACTTTTAATGGCCTTTGTTGTAATTTAAGAACAGATAACAGGAAAAGCTTTTTTGTTTCTTTACTGACTTTTGTGTTAGCGTGACATGGCATGGTAGGTATTGGATGGTTGGATGGTGCACTTTTGTTTCTTTAAACTAGACAAAAAGCATTACTTTGCTACACTGCATAAACAGGAGTTGGTCACAGCAGAAACAGTTGAGGGATTCAAGAAAGGCTTAGATAACAACTTACTACTATATAATATTAATAATTATGTAGCTGTATAAAATGCCTAAATCCAGTCTTATGACCATTTTGGGATCAGGAATAAAATATTCCTTTAGAGCAGATTGGTTATTGCCTTATGGGTTCCAAAGTCTGCATCAGCTTAAATGTTCCTTCTATCTCTCCCTTCATCCACATCTTCTCCACCCTTGGTTGAACTTGACGGACATTTGTCTTTTTTAGTATTAACTATAAAACTGTGTAATGAATGATAATTCAAACTTGGTATCTGTATAGACTAAAGGGGAAAGATACAAGAAGGACATATGAAAGAATATACTGGTTCTATCAGTTTTAACTCACATCTGTCAGACATGCTTGATAATATAATCTCAAATTTGCTGCTGCAGAACCAAAGAATATAGCTATCTATTTTATTATCTGCGTCAAAAGCTATTTTACAAATGGTATTGAGCAGAATAAAGAATATACATAGCACATAATCATAAAAATGAGACATGGCAAAACACATAGTTCTTTCTTCAAAAAGCAACTGAAGACTATACATGTATCCTTGTCGATTTTTTCATGTCAGCATTCAGTATATCATTTTTATTTTACATAGAAACGAGCCATGTGCTGTGACATCCAGAGTAGTATAGGCTAATGGATCAATAATGACTTACTATATTCTCTATGACATTTCTCATTCTCCTTCACATAACCTGAAAAGCAAATACAAACCTATTTACTGTATATAGAGTATTTCTGTTCAAATCAGTTCAATGCACACATATTACCTCCAAATTTATTAGCAATTTTATCTAGTAAGAGATTCTCTGTACCATTCTGCATTAAAGAAAACTACTTCTAAATGGTTTTGCTATTTAAAATATGCTCCGCACTCTTCTCATTCCACCTTGCCCTTGTTCTCTGCTACACTATAAATCAACATGGCATGTCTGTACAATTTAACCTTGACTACAACAGCCTTTCTGGTTTTCTGTAAATCAACATAGGATCTAGGATCAACATATTGTAATCACAAATGAAAATATTTACAACTGTATTTCTGTATACAAGTAACAGAACTACTTAAAACTTATATGTAGAAATATTTCATCTTTGACATTGGTGTGAAGTCCTTTTCCTGTACTTTAATAAATGTGAACTATTGTTATATAACACACACCACACAATATATTATATATATATATATATAATATATATATAATATAATATATATATATATAATATATATATATATAAATATATATATATATATAAAATATAGTAGAGGAAAAAGAAGATGGTGGAACCGGGTTTTACTTGCTTTTAAATTGTTTTAGATTGGCTGAGTTTATCACCCTAGCTTTTTTAGAACAATAAAGTAATTTTCTGGATCTCCCTTCCAGCATCATTGGCATTCCTGGATACACATGTGCGCCGGTTCCACCATCTTCTTTTTCCTCTACTGTCTGCTTGGCAGGACGCCGCTCACGGGAACATCGGCAGCCGTATACAAGGGCTACGGCTACAGTAAAAGCCCTGTATGCTAATATGAGAGTTGTGCCTCTACTAGAGATGGGCGAATCGATTCTAACGAAGTGAATTCGTTTAAATTTCAGGAAAACTTTGGT
>JAODAL010034984.1:0-43513 GCA_025379985.1 Phyllomedusa bahiana | reverse complement strand
AAATATATATTGTATATAAAATATACGGTGCCTTCATGAGATATTGTGTTATATTCTAACATCTACCATGTTTATTATTTGATTAACCCCAGCTGCTTAGCCTTTACCTCACCACTATAGTGTCATCTTTGTGTATATATAAAAAAATTTTTTAAGTAAAAATATATATCTTTTATGCTTTTATTATATGAATTGTTGATGATTATTGAATAAAGTTTATAGGTTTTCAATTTTTGGGAATTTATATGGTTTCTTGGGTCTTGGTCATATATTGATTTGTTGGTTATTCCAGGTTTTTGTTTGCTTTGGTATATAATTTGAATGGACAAAAGTCTACTATACATACAAAAAAATGTGAATTACCTGTCCCCAAACATTTTGAAGAATTAGGTCTTCTTTTTTGTGATCTTATATTTAGCATTTTCAATCATGTGTTGTTTTTTAAATGTGGTGGTGATCGTGAAAAGGTTCTAAAACATTATAAAATGCATTGGATAAATATGTTTAATACATAACATCCTCATGGCCATAATTTGGATTTCACTTTAAATGCATTTTTGTGATTTTTTTTTACTTGCCCTTTTACTACTACTCAGTGTATTGTTCCTGTTAGCGTTACAGAGTGTCTATGACATTAACATTGTTCTTATTTTTTGAGATGGATATCACACACTTTGGCACTTGTTACTTTAAAGAATCACTTTGAAGTACATTGATCCTTGCATTACAGTCACCCCCTTTGGAATGCATCTATATTAAATTTTTTAGATGTTTTCTTGTGTATTTTTTATACTTTTTTATGTGTTTTATTTTTATTTTATAATAATTAATATTAATTTTTAATGTAATGTATATTTGTATATGTATATATATATAATATATAATATATTATATATATATAATTTTATTAATATAATTGTTGAAACCAGAAGTTTACATACATCATATAAAAAAGACACATATACAGTCGTATATATATATATTTTATATATTATAATATATATATATTATTATATAATAAATTTAATAATATATATGTATATATATTATAATTTTATATATATATATATATATATATATATATAGTCATATGAAAAAGTTTGGGCACCCCTATTTAAACTTTTAAAAATTTTTAGTTCTAAATATTTGGGTGTTTGCAACAGCCATTTCAATTTGATATATCTAATAACTGATGGACACAGTAATATTTCCGGATTGAAATGAGGTTTATTGTACTAACACAAAATGTGCAATATTAGTTATTAGATATATCAAATTGAAATGGCTGTTGCAAACACCCAAATATTTAGAACTAAAAATCTACAGGATTTTAGGTTTTGTGTAGAGCATCGCCCAGGTTCCCAGCAAGGCAATGCGGACGCACTGTCGCGTACCCATTGCCTGGAAGCACAAGGTGCTCCTCCCCACAGGTCTGAGCAGAGGGGGGGATATGTAAGGTGGCAGCTGGGGAAAGGTCCATAATGGGTGTATGTCCCAGCTAGATTTCGGGCTTACCCCAACAAAGAAGGAATAAGGAACATTTTACCAAAGTTACGGGGCCCTGGTGAGATAGAAGGGTCGTTTTGTTATGTCAGCCACAGTGGGTGGTTAACATACGTTTAAAACTGTATGGTTGCTTCACAAACTGGGACGGCTTCTATTGGGAGTAGGCAAAGCGTTGGGTGGGTGTCTACTCCCTTTTTTCCACCTGCCAGGTTTTTGGGCACCCCTTTATAAGTGCTGTCAGCGCCCCAGGGTCTGTGTGCAGGTCAAGGATTTTCCCCTGAGAGGTGTATCTCATTAGATACCCAGGACCCGCCTAAGCCGTTTTCTGAACAAGGTGTAGTGAGGGAACGCACGGTACCCAGCGCTCACACAGGCGTTTTTTTTTTCATTTGTTTGCATCGGTACTTTTGCTGTTCCCTTTGTGCCAATAAAACAGGGGGCGGACCGTGTTGGAACCAAAACAACCTGTCTGTGTCCCCTGTCACATGGGCTGCGTCCCCAGAGCAGCGCTAAACGCGAGGGAAGCTTACACATGGTGGAGGGGTGCGGCGGGGACTTTAAAAAAAACGACAGAGGGAGCGTGGTGAACCAATTTCCCGGTTTTTAAACCTGCCCCACATTGCAGGATGAAAAAACCCAAAAATGGACGAGTATTAAACAGTTAATCCAGCAAACCTCACCTCCAAAAATGGTTACGCACAACAGGAAGCCAGTGCAAACAAAACAGGTGCAGGGGAAAAGCGTAAGGCCCCCATGAAACCCAATTGCTGTGCGAGGTCCCCGGGACAGCCCCAGAACAGGCATGATGAACCAACTAGCAACCTTAAACGAAGACCGAGGCATCTGGGGGGTTGCGTCGGCCCCCAGTCACCCTTGCAAAGGGGGGGTGACAAAAATGGCTGCGTTTCGACTTTTTAAGCCTACCTGGTCACCTTTGAGAGTTTTGAGGGGGGCGCGCTACCCCGGATTTTTGGGGCTGCGTACGGGCCCCCCTTCCCTGGGGTAACCCCAGAAGGCCTCCCTTGATCTGCGAGTCCAGGACGCCAGGGTGTATAAAAAAGGGCTGAAGGAGGAAATACGGCCGGTTGGCGTGCCCTTTGGGGGGTTTTTCGGCGCTGGGGTTCTTCCCCCGGGAGTACGACCTCAAAAAAATCAGCGGGGTCTCAATGACGCCTAACCCCTTCCCACAAGTGGCTACAACCGGAGGAAAGCTCAAAACTGCCAAGTAGTGAAAACGGGCTTGTGATCTTTTTGTCCTCCCCTTCCCGGTGGGGATCAGCGTGCTTGGGGTACGTGACCCGAAACTGTGGACGATTTGTATCCAACTTGGGAGGTTTAGGGGCCCCTGAGACTTCCTCCGGACCAGCAGGCCCCAGGAACAGAAGAAACCCGGTTAGGGTAAGACTTTTTCCTATTATTAAGGGGGGAGAGTGCTATGGAGGTGGCACGTTTTTCCTGAGCTTCCCGGAAAAATGGATGCCAAGTCCAAAGAAAGACCAAATTTACCAGGCCAGGGGGCCGGTAGTCTCTGGCACTCCGGAAACGGGGACAGGGCCGCCAAGTCCCGATGTTTGCAAACCCCATGGAATGTATTTTGGGGAGGCGGGTCTTATTTTGCCGGGGCCTGCTAGCTGAAAAAAGAAACAAAGGCGAGAGTAAAGAGGTCAGTCCGGGTGGGGGCCGTTCGTGATGCCAAAGGGGACCGGGGAGTCTGGTGACATTAAATCCGTGCCATTTAGTGGTCCTGGTAAACTCCGACCCGTTCCCTGGGGGTTGGGGCTGTAACTGGGGGCATAAAACTATGTTGAGTATTAATTTAAAACAAAAAGTTGAAACGGCACAGTTTTTATGTTGATGAAAATTTTTGATCATCGATAATTTTGGTTTAAAAACTGTGCATCATCTATTAAGATCGCGCCATTTTTGGGGTTCCTGTCATTTTTGGCGGCCGTCCAAAAAAATGGGGTGTGGGTTATGGGTTGGGGATTGGCGGAAAAATCACAGACCTCGTTTTACATAAACAGCCCTTCCTGTTTTGATCGTGTCTCTCGGTCTCATAGCAGGGGGACGTCGCTCGCCGTGTCCAAACAGCTCAACGAAATTATTCTATTTCTTCACAAGAAAGCCTACTGTTAACTGTGATCCTTACAAAATTTGTTTTAAACAGAATTGGAAAATTTATTTGTTAGGAAGAAATTTTTTTAAAGGGGCATCTACTCGTAAAAAACATGGGGGGACGGGGGGGGGGGGGGGGGGCGGCAAACACAGACAAGCACTATAGAGAATATGGGGTAAAGTTCACCAAGACTTAGTGAAAACATTGCACTGCAAAGCTTTATTATTAACATTTTCATTGGAAAAAATTTCCTGGAATTGGGCACCGAACTTATATTAGAATACACATCTTTCTAGTAACTGCAGGGCTCTTTGTTAGGTGCAAAAATCCACTTTTTTTTCGTATGATTTCAATAGGTGTTTTTTTTTCAATTTTTTCCCCCTTTCCCGCTTTGTTATATAGCCACTTGCAGGTAAAAATTAGAATCCCCGCAATTTGTATCACACAGGGTTTAAAGGTGCCAAAAAAACCTTTTTTTTACCAATACATTACAGATACTGTTTTTTTTTACTTTTGCCCACTACAGCTTTGTTTTATTTAGGCACCTTCACTTAAATTGAATACAGCAATTTTGTATCACCACGGGTTTTAAAATTGATAGGTCCAAAAAATCCTTTTATTACCAAATAAAATTCAATACTGTTTTTTCATTTTTGGGGGGCACTACAGCTTTTTTCATTTGGGGAACCTTGCACTTAAATGTGAATACAGCAATTTTTAAGTCACCACAGGTAAAATGAAAAGGTGCCAAAAAAAAACCTTTTTATTATCCGAATACTTTAACAAAAAGTTTTTTTTGCACTTTTGCCCAGCCCAAATTTTTGTTGTTTAACCACCTTGCTTTTAAAATTTGGGAAATCCAGCAATTGGTATTTTACCACAGGGGGGAATTGATATTTTCCCAAAAAAAAACCTTTTATTACCCCGAATACATTCAGATACGGGGTTTTTTCCCCTTTGGCCACACGCTTTTTTCTTTTGGGGCCCCCCTTCCCCACTTAAATGTGAAAACAGAAATTTTTTGAAAGTAAACCACAGGTAAATTTGGGAAAAGTGCCAAAAAATACCTTTTTTTAAACCGAATACATTTCAGAAAACGTTTTTTTTTCATTTTGGGGGCGAAAGGCCAGCTTTTTTGATAGATCTACTTTTCAGTTAAATGTTAATACAGCAATTTTGTAGTAAACCAACGGGTTGAACTAAAAGGTAAAAAATTCCTTTTTAATACCCTTTTAATACATTTCAAACAGTTTTTTTTTTTAAATTTTTTGGTCGGGTCAACTTTGTTGATTAGATCTATTTTTCAATTTAAAATTTTGAACCAGAAATTTTTTGTTTTTGATTTGGGGGGTTTTGAGAAACGGGTTTTTTCCCGGGCCTTTTAATAAGAGATTTTTCGAAAACTTTTCCATCCTTTTCCCCAAATTTTTATATTTCTAAACATGGAGCAAATTTTCAGGGGGGTAAGCGGCAAAGGGGGGGGAAAAGGGAAAAAAAAAAGGGGAGGGTAGAGGAAAAAAACGAGAAAAGGGTGCCCCTTCCAGTGCTGGCGAAAAAACGCTTTTCCAGCGGATCGTCATTGCAGGACCGTGGGCCTGTCATCGCGGGGGTCGGGGCCCCTGTGAATCTAAAGTTAAAAAAAAAAATGTTTGAAATTGCCCGACTTTTGGCGGATCCAACGGGTCTTTTCGGGCAAATTTGCTTGCGAGCGCTTCACACTGGACGAGGGGGAAGACGATGGGGAAGGGGGCCCCTTTAAGGGGTTTCCCCCTTTAAAAAAGGGGAGGGGGCGGTCGCAGAAGTCCGGAAATGTTTCCGCTAGCCACGGTCGGGCGCAAACCCCGCTCCTCGCTTATCCCCGGGTCAAAAAGGTCCCGTCCCCTCTAAACCTTTGGGCCTTTTTTTGGAGCAAGCCTTTTATTCACCAGCGTTTGTCATATCCCCTTTTGCCGTAAACGCATAAGTAGAGTCAAGAACCTTTAGGGGGTTAACCCCCACCAACATGTCTATCACATGCACCGAATGCATTTTTTTGGAAATGGAGGTAACATTTGGCCCCAAAAACGATCAACCAACGCCGGCCCCCCAAACCCATTTCCACACCCTCGTCTCCGCCTCCCCCCTCCGCCCCCAAACAACGTTCCCTAAACCCTCCCCCCAAGGTCCTCAATCATGATCGGGGGATCAGCCTCCGCTTTCCCCCCTCCAAAACCACCCCCGCCCGAGTACCACCAGCACCACCAGAGACCCACCCCAAAAAACCCCTTTCCCTTTCTCCCACCAGTTTGAGGGACCTCACGCCGTACATTTGGCCATTCAAACACCCAGCCTTCGTCTTCCAGGTTTGGGACAAAAAAACCCACTTTAACCCAAACCATCCCAAACCAAAAGCCTGAATTTTCCGGCATTCCCCCAGGCTTTTGGCCTTTGGGAAATTTTTTCCCTTTTCCCCTTGTCTGGTGGACAAAGGGTTTTCCCCCACGCAGGGGCCCTTGCCTGCCCCCAATACAGATGCCGACCCAGGCATTTCTTTGCCAGAAAACCGCCCCCTCCCCCCTTTGGCCACCACGGTCACCGAAAATTTCAACCCGGGGTTGCCCTTTCATCTGTGCCGGAAAATCCACTGCCCCAACTGACACTTTGCACAAGAAAGAAAGGGCCCAAAGGGGCCGCTAAAAAACTGTGTGACAGCTCACGGGGTGAGCTGGGTGGATGTCTCGGGGGGGTACGGTGGTTTCTCGGGCCCTTGGCGAAACGCCCCAAAAACCCCGCGGGCGATGGTGCAGGGTTCTTTCCCACAAGGTCCTCTGGTGGCATCACTTTGCCCAGAGAAACCACCCCGTGTAAAAAATTAATCTTCTTGGAGCCCCGTCCACCCCACCTTCTTTAAAGCTGTGGGGGTTCCCCCCCAACGAGACCGAGCGCGGGCCCTTGTGCCAAAACCTTTTTGGCCAGGCAAGGTGGGGTGCGATAACGGGCGAAATCGCGGGCCCCCTTAAGGGAATGGTATCTGGGGGGCAAAAACCCTTGCCTGGCAAAATTTCATAAAACCTTTTGTCGTCCAGAAATTTCTAAAGAGCTCCCCGGGGCGGGGACTGCCTGCTGGGGAAAAGGTTTGGGGAAGTCTAAGTTCCATTCCCCCGTTCACCCCCGCTTTTTCCCGGGGCCGGGTTTTTCTTTCAGCGTCATCCAGCCCCCCGTCAACCGTCTCTTGTTGACGTGGAAACCCACGCGGAAAATTCCACCCTCCAAAATGCCCAGCGATTGTGGGGGGCAGCGCAAAGCCATTACGCGGGTACGAATTGACAAAAGGCCTGACAAGCAGGGGTTTGGCGGACCCCCGGGTTTAAAGCCCCCGGAGCGGGGCCCAGGTGAAAGAGCTCTGAAACCATCCTTGCCGTTTTTGAAGAACCACCAAAATGGTCAGGGGCGGACGATGCCCTTGCCCAGCAGGGAGCTTTGTGGTGATCTTTAGTTCGGGAAAACAAACTTTGGGACCCCTCGAAACAACAGGTCCCCCCAAAGGGGACGGAGGGGAAAGAGGGACACAGATGGGGACAGGGGCCTTTTCTCTCCGTCGAATCCACAAGGCCCGACATTTTCCCTCAATTTCATCGGTCTTAAATTGGGCCCTGTGGTTCGGGGTCCGGGGGGCGGGGCTAGTGAAAAGGCAGCGCTATTTCTCAGGGGCATAAACCAGGCAAGCCGGGGCTGTTTTTGAAGCTGTGCCAGGGGAAGCGGGGAGGAGGTATTCCTAAAACACCAACTTACGAGTCCCTCCCTTTGGGGAAAAATTTTGGCGCAAATTTTGATGCGGAGGAGGGATGGGGAAAGATCTTTTGCTAGTCCCCCTCGACCCAGAGGCTAGGGAAATAAAGGCTCCATCTCCACATGATTTGCTTGGTTTCTCCATTTCCCCCCAACTTTACCCCTCGCTTTAAAGGGCCCATCAAAAAAAAACAACAGTTACTGGGGGGGCCCAACCCCTCCTGGATCCCCGGTACAAAAAAAAAATCACATTTTTTTTTCCTTTCCACCCACCCAAATAGAGAGTAAAATTCAGGGAAAAGGAGACCTTTCTGATTTATCAACTGGAAAACATCTGTTGCGTCCGCTTCACGTTCCCCAAATGTCAAAGGTGGAACAACCCTCAGCGACGTGACGCAGTAGAGTGCCAAGTAGCCGTTACGGCAGCACAGCGCAAACAACAGCAAGGTGGCAGAATACTAAGGGTACCCGGGAATCTTTATTTACCACCTCACCAACCCCATCAAAAGCAGGGCCCCACATCCAACACAAAAAGAGGGCCAGCTAAAAATCAGGGGCAACGACAAAATTTCGTCTCAACACCGATTTTTTGGGATGTGTTCCCCGGGCCCAATAGACTTTTGGGTATCCCCAAAAAGGGGCGAATTGGCCCCACCGCTCGCCACGCCCCCAAAAAAGGTGTTTTTCCCGGGCCCCCCACCAGCCCTCAAAATCTGAGGGGGACCTTTTACACGCTTTGGGGGTCCCTTACAGCAAACGCATCCGGGTTTTTACAAAATAATGTGGATCGGGTTTTCTTTCATCAAGAGAATCAGGCCCGGATCTCTGATGATGTTTTTTTGGCCCCAATTTTTTGAGGGCCACCGATTAGTTGCCGGTCCCAAATTCACATTCCTCTTTAAACAAAATGGTCCCTTGAAAACTTTTTTTTAAAATTTATCATTTCTTAAATTGGGAATTTTTTTTCCCCTTTTTTCCCCAAAAGTTCCCTTTTTTCTGGTTTTGGGTTTTTGGGGAAAAAGTAAAAGAAAAGCAAGGTTTTCCCTTTTTAACAAACCCAAATTTCCTTTACTTTCCCCCCAACTTTGAAGTTTTTCACATTGTCAAAGGGTTTTTTAGGGCTGTTGCTGTGGAAAACAGCTATTTAAAATTTGGGCCTTTGGAACAAAATGTGGCCTTTTTTTAAATGGCATTTCTCCCTCACAATTTTTTTAAAAAGTGGGTGAGAAGTCATATTTAAAAAATTTTTTTTGGGCATGTTGCTGGAGATAAAAGCAAAAAAATCAAGGTCCCCTTTGGGGAAAAGAAATGTGGGTTTTAAGTGGCATTTTTCCCTCCAACCCAATTTTTTAATAGTGGCTGAGAAGTCATATTTAAAATTTTTTGGGGGCATGTTTTCTGTGGATACAACAAAAATCCGGTCCTTTGGAACAAAAAGTGGGGTTTTAAGTGGCATTTCTCCCCCCACCAATTTTTTAACAGTGGCTGAAAGTCCCTTTTTATAATTTTTTGGGTCATGCTGGGTTTAAAAAAAAGCAAACTACAAAGGGCCTATTATAAAAAAAAAAAGTTTTTTTCTAACAGAAAATTTTCTCTTCACAAAATTTTTTCAAAGTGGCTCAAGGGTCATGCTTTTAATTTTTGGGGGGGATTTTGCTGTGGGCATCAGCTATAATTTCAAGGGCATTATAAAAAAAAAAAAAGTTTTTCTAAAAAGACATTTGTTCTTTACAATTTTTCCCAAAATGGCTCAAGGGGATGGTGCTGTCAGAAACAGTAAAGGGGAAGGGCCTGTTAATGGACACAAATTTTCAAAAAATTTCCCTTTTTTTTGGGAAGATCCTTTTAAAATAGCTATCCAAACCCGGGTATTGAGGGCAACCCTTTTTAAAACAATTTAAAAAAAGAAACAAAGAACCCTGGGGGGATTCCATCCTATTTTAAAAATGTGTTTTTTTAGAATTTTAAACAAATAAACAACTTGCATGTAAAAAAATAGCGGTAAAAAAAATTTTTTTCTGAATTGTACCGGGAGGGGACAGGAAAAAATTGACCAGATTTAGGTTTTTCAGAGGACATGGAGTTTTGGAGCACCGACAGAGAACAAAGTACAGAGACCATTTCCTCCAGCACGTTGAGTAAAATGAGAAAAAGAATGCCAAGAAAAAGGGCACCTGGGTGGAACAGGAGCGTTAATCACCAATATTTCCAAGTGAAGCTCAATTGGTCCGCACTCATACGGAGGGGCAAGCGCTACCCAGGACAGGACAGTATATGTCCAGTGAAACAAAATGGTGGTTGAAAGACTCCTTTTTCCGGCACTTTTTAATCTGAGGTCATGCAGGTTTGGGGCTCATGCTGTGGCCCAGGACAGGGATAGTCAATGTCCAGTGAAACTAAAATGGTGGTTAAAAGACTCGTTTTTCCGGCACTTTTTAATCTGGGGTCATGTAGGTTTGAGGCTCATGCTGTGGCCCAGGACAGGGATAGTCTATGTCCAGTGAAACTAAAATGGTGATTCAAAGACTCCTTTTTCCGGCACTTTTTAAATCTGGGGGTCATGCAGGTTTGGGGCTCATGCTGCGTTCCAGGACAGGGATATTCAATGTCCATGTTCAAGTAAAAGATGGTTCAAATCATACTGCCTTCTGGCATATTTTTAATTTGTGGGTCATGCAGGTTTAAGGGTCATGGTGTGGTGCAAGACAGGGATAGTGAATGGTCTGTGATTTTTTTTCTGTGGCTTTTATAACCTAAGTGTGTTGCCTAAGATGTAGCACGTATCCATTTGACTGTTGTGGATGTTAATTCCAGCTTCTCCAGCCCTGTTTGGGTGTAAGAATGAAGGTGTTGTTGCTCTCCCATAGACTTTAATGGTCATCGGTCATAATCTACCATTGACCATCGCATATCTTGTCGATGATGGTCGGCTATCGACCATCGACCGATGTCGATGGCCAACGTAATCGCTCAACACTACTAAAGACTATCCCACCGCCGTAGTCACAGTAGAGACTCCCTGTGGGTCTGTTAATCATGAAGTCAGTGTTGTAAAGGACTTAATGTACCATGTGATATTAGGCCGGGATTTTCCCTTATTTTGGAACGTATCCGAGAATAAGCAGGCCAAGGTGTGTAATCATGTGTCTAAAGTGTGCGAAACTGCAAGTCCGGTAACAGGGGTGTCAGAGGGTTCTGATAGTTTCCCCTTAATGGTCCTGGCAGGAGATTCGGAGGAAAATCCTCCTGAAATTTAGTTTTCTGCCTTGCAGGTTGCCAGGGGTAACTTTGGGAAAGAACAGTTACGGGATCCCCTTCTAGCAAACGCTTGGAGGAGCATTAAGGTTATAAATGGGGTCCAGCAAGAACCAGGCGTAAATTTGGTGTACCCACATTTTGCAGTACAGGAGAACTTGCTGTATAGGGTAAATAGGACCCCGACTGAGCTGGTAGAACAACTTGTGGTACCACAGTCACATGTACGCATGGTCCTGGAGCTTGGGCATTCGCATGTGCTGGGTGGGCATCTAGGCGTAGACAAAACCAAGGAGCGCATTGAGAGGAATTTTTTCTGGCCTGGTATATATAGAGCGGTAGAGAAGTTTTGTCATTCATGTCCCGAATGTCAGGTTAATGCCCCTCGGCCACATCTCCGTAACCCGCTAGTTCCGCTTCCCATAATTGAAGTACCATTTGAGCGCATCACTATGGACCTGGTAGGGCCGCTTCCCAAGTCTGCCAGAGGCCACCAGCACATTTTGGTAGTACTAGACTATGCTACCCGTTATCTGGAGGCTGTCCCACTTAGAAACACCTCATCTAAGGTGATTGCAAGGGAACTATTCCACATGTTCACCCGGGCAGGGATCCCCAAAGAAATCCTCACCGACCAGGGTACCCCTTTTATGAGTAAAATTACAAAAGAGCTGTGTCGCCTTCTACAAATTACACAGCTGCGAACCTCAGTGTATCAACCCTCAGACGGATGGCCTTGTAGAAAGGTTCAATCGAACCTTGAAGGGGATGCTCAGAAGAGTGATAGACAAGGATGGGAAGGACTGGGACCGGCTGTTGCCGTACCTGATGTTCTCCATTAGAGAGGTTCCGCAGGCCTCCACAGGGTTTTCCCCATTTGAGCTACTATATGGGAGGCATCCCAGGGGGCTGTTGGATATAGCAGAAGAAACATGGGAGCAGGAGCAAACACCTCACTACAGCGTAATTGATCATGTCATGGAAATGCAGGATAGAATTGCAGCAGTGATGCCAATTGTTAAAGAGCATATGCAGCAGGCTCAAGAAGCCCAGGCAAGAGTATATAATAGGTCTGCAAGGGTTAGGTCCTTCCAGTCAGGTGACCGGATGTTGGTGCTAGTCCCAATGGTGGAGAGTAAATTTTTGGCAAAGTGGCAAGGTCCCTATGAAGTCAGGGAAAAAGTCGGGGACGTAAACTATAAGGTGTATCAGCCCGGGAAAAGAAAACCACTCCAGATCTATCACATTAATCTACTCAAACCCTGGAAGGACAGAGAGGCTCTTGGTGCGGTGTGTAAACCTAAGGAAGTCCCTAGTAACGAGCTGCCAGAGATCCGTATCTCAGACTCCTTGTCCGCAGTACAAGTACAAGAGGTGAAGGAGTTATTGGGGAGAATTAGAGACTTGTTCTCAGACTTACCAGGTAGAACTCACATCATAAGGCATGACATAGTGACGGAACCTGGCCAAAAGGTGAGGCTGAGACCATATTGTGTGCCCGAAGCCCAGAGACAGGCCATCTCGGAGGTGGTGGAAAAATTGTTGTCACTAGGGGTTGGTCCAGCCCCATAGTCCTCATTCCCAAACCAGACGGCAGCCTAAGATTCTGTAATGACTTTAGAAAGCTAAATGAGATATCCAAATTTGATGCATATCCAATGCCAAGAGCGGATGAGCTCATAGAAATGCTAGGACCCGCCAGATACATCACCACTCTGGACCTTACTAAGGGCTATTGGAAGGTGCCACTTACAAAAGCAGCCAGGGAGACAACCGCTTTTTCTACACCCGACGGTCATTTTCTATATGTGGTGCTGCCCTTTGGCCTCCACGGTGCCCCGGCCACATTCCAGAGGTTGATGGATATTGTCCTATGACCTCATAGAAAATACGCAGCTGCATATTTAGATGATGTAGTCACCTTCAGCTTAGACTGGAACTCCCACCTGGCTAAGGTTCAAGCGGTCCTGGACTCCATTCGGGAAGCCGGCCTGATCGCAAACCCCATAAAATGCACCATAGGCCTTGAGGAGGCTCGATATCTGGGGTACAACATTGGCCGGGGAGTCATTAAACCCCAGCTGGACAAAATCGAGGCTATTAAAAATTGGCCTAAACCAGTGTCAAAAAGACAGGTTAAAGCTTTTCTAGGGTTGGCCGGGTATTATAGAAGGTTTGTGCCAAATTTCGCTTCTGTTGCCGCCCCCCCTTACAGACGTCACCAAAGGGTCTAAATCCACTAGGGTGAAGTGGGACAAGGAAGCAGATGAAGCGTTTCAGAGGTTGAAAGAGGTGCTTTGCCAAGGACTGGTGTTAAGTGCCCCTGATTTCAAGGCAGAATTCGTGGTACAGGCAGATGCCTCTAACAAGGGACTGGGAGCTGTACTGTCCCAGGTGATTGATGGGGAAGAACATCCCGTGGTATACTTGAGCAGAAAATTAACGGCAGCAGAAAAGAACTACGCCATCGTAGAAAGAGAGTGCTTAGCTTTAAAGTGGGCAATTGAGTCTTTCAAGTACTACCTGATGGGCAGAGAATTTAGGGTGGTCACAGACCATTCCCCCACTAAAATAGATGGCCCAGAATAAGGGGAAAAATGCCAGAGTGATGAGGTGGTTCCTAGCTCTACAGGATTTTAGGTTTTATGTAGAGCATCGCCCAGGTTCCCAGCAAGGCAATGCGGATGCACTGTCACGTACCCATTGCCTGGAAGCACAAGGTGCTCCTCCCCACAGGTCTGAGCAGAGGGGGGGATATGTAAGGTGGCAGCTGGGAAGGTCCGTAATGGGGTGTATGTCCCAGCTAGATTTCTGGCTTACACCAGACAAAGAAGGAATAAGGAACACGTTACCAAAGTTACGCGGCCTTGGTGAAATAGAAGCCGGTCGTTTCTGTTATGTCAGCCACAGTAGGTGGTTAACATACGTTTAAACGTAGTATGGTTGCTTCAATCAAAACCCAGGACGGCTTCTATTGGGCGTAGACAAAGCATTGGGTGGGTGTCTACTCCCCTTGTTCCACCTGACCAGGATTTGGGCTAGCCTTTATAAGTCAGCTAGTCAGCTGACCCGGGCTGTCTGTCGTGCAGGTCAAGGAGTTTGGCCTGAGAGGTGTATCTCATTGGAGATATCCAGGACCTCGCCTAAGCCGTTTTCTGAACAAGGTGTAGTGAGGGAACTGCACTGTGTAGCCAGCGCTCAGACGAGCAGGCGTTTTGTTTTTCATTCTGTTTGCATCTGGCATACGTTTTGCTGTATACCTGTTGTGCCAATAAAACACGGCAGGACCTGTGTTGGAACCAGATCAACCTGTCTGTGTCTCTGTCTACATTGGACTGCGATCCCCAGAGCAGCAGCTAAACGCGAGTGGAAGCTTACACAATATATAATATATATATATATATATATATATATATATAATAAAATATATATATATATATATATATATATATTTATATATATATATATATATAATATATATATGATATTATTATTTTGTATATATATATGATATATAGTTAATATTAATATAATGCTGTGTTTTTATACATTGACTGCGATCCAAGACAGCTAAAACGTGTGGAAGCTTATACAATATATATTATATAATATATATATATATATATATATATATAAATATATATATATATATATATATATATATATATATTATATAATATATAAATATTATACTATGTAATATATATATATAAATATATATATATTTATATATATATATATATATATATATATATATATGTATATATATATATATATATATATATATATATATGACGTGACTTGCTTGCGGTTGCAGCCGAGGTGTAGCGAGGTACAAAATCGTAAGGGAAACTCTGAGTCGGGGACAAGCATAAGGTCAGGACAGCCGGCAAGGGTCGTGGTCAAAGGACGGAAGCAAAAGGCATGGTACACAGATATAACAGACGAGGCTCAAGGAAACTCTTTCTCTATAGGCTCTAAAGATCATTATTATTTATTTCATAGTCCCGGAGGCGGTTTTTACTTTCTGTAAGTTGGACATACGATTCACATTCTTCATATTGAAGAAGCTCATCCAAAGCCAGTTTTGCAGCATTTGCTTTTGCTTCCCATTCCAGTTTTGTACTAAATTCCATCACTAATGGCACTGAATGCAAAATAAGCACTTAAAACATTCCCTGTAGTTAGAGTTTCCTTCAGTTCAAGTTCCATACGCTGCATTTGAACAAATTGGTGTCACACAGAAACTGGATTCAAACTACCACCTTTATACTTCATAATAAACTGCGTTGGAACTTTTTTAGGTATTAACCATGAATCTGTTGGAGGTATTATTGCCTTTGCCAAAAATGGCTTGGGAACATTAGCAAACTGACTACGGAGGAATTCTCTATAGTACTTGAGTCTGTCCTCCCTCTCAGAAGCTGGAAAAAAGGCCCCCATTTTGGACCGGTAGCAAGAGTCCAAGAGGGTGGAGAGCCAGAAGTCATCCCTCTGCCGGATGGTGACTATTCGGCTGTCACTAGCGAGGCAAATCAGCATGCTGTGGGCCATGTGCGCAAGTGATTCTGAGGGGCTTCCATCTCCAATGTATACGGCCACAGTGCTTGGTGGTGCTTGGGGGAAAGTGGCACAATGACATTCTGGAGGTGGCAAAAACAGGACTAGGCCACAGAGTGGCACAATGACAGAGTGTGGAGGTCACAGCAGCAGCCACAGCAGCAGCATGAGGTCAGACAGTGGCACAATAACATTCTGGAGGTGGCAAAAACAGGAGTAGGCCACAGAGTGGCACAATGACACAGTGTGGAGTTGACGGCATCAACAGCAGCATGAGGTCAGACAGTGGCACAATGACACGGTATGGAGGTCACGGCAGTAGCCACAGCAGCAGCATGAGGTCAGAGAGTGGCACAATGACACAGTGTGGAGGTCACGGCAGCAGCCACAGCAGCAGCATGAGGTCAGAGAGTGGCACAAGGACACCGTGTGGAGGGCACGGCACCAGCACCAGCAGCAGCAGCAGCATGAGGTCATAGAGTGGCACAATGACACAGTGTGGAGGTGACGGCAGCAGCATGAGGTCATAGAGTGGCACAATGACACAGTGCGTAGGTGACAGCAGCAGCATCAGCAGCATGAGGTCAGACAGTGGCACAATGACACAGTGTGGAGGTCATGGCACCAGCAACAGCAGCAGCAGCAGCATGAGATCATAGAGTGGCACAATGACAGAGTGTGGAGGTGGTGGCAATACCAGTCCCTGCTAAAGATGATGGTAGGCAGATTGAGAAACTGTCAGCAGATATGTGGCATCAGGCGGGTGGCGGCATCAGAATAGGGGCTGAGGCAAGTAGTTTGAATCCAGACTCATTTCTCAAAGTTTTGGTTAGGCGTCATGGCTGATGTAATCTGACGCCTAAGACACTGATGTGTGGAAATCCTGGCCGATCCACGCCTGATTCATCTTGACAAAGGTCAGTCGTTCCACACTTCCGGTGGACAAGTGGTTTCTACTTGGGGTAATGATTGCACCCGCCACACTGAACACCCGCTCTGATGCCACACTACTGGCCGGGCAGGACAGATTCTCCACTGCAAACTCGCGAAGTTGCGGCCACACATCCAGATTGGCTGCCCAGTAGTCCAGCGGATCTTCTAACTGGGGTGGCAGAGTACTGTCCAAGTAGGCCACCACCTGCTGGTTCAGGGTCTGCTCCAGGTCCTGCTGCTGCTGCTGCTGGCGACTGCCCTCCTCACTAGGCGGGTGAAGGAAGCTGCTCATCAGTGACTCCAGACTTAGGTTGCTGCTGATGAAGCTGGTGCTGATGGAGCTTTTGGGCTGGTAGACATGGCCATTCTGTTTCTGTCCCTGTGATTATTATTTCTGGTTGTCAGCATATGAATAGATGCACACTACATGTATGATCTAGGCGCGTAGATGCCAGTTCTAAATAGCTTTAAAGCAGTGTAGAATGCACCTGAATTTATGAACCTGTTCTACTGTGGGTAATAGATGTAGCGCTTTCTAGTTCCAAAATGACAACTCAGGCTTAGGTTTTGCATTCTGCAGTCATGAATGAGTAGAATCATACAGTTGTGGGGCGACACGCCTCCAGAATGCCCCCACATCTTTGGCGCATTAAAAGTACCGCGGGTGCCGCAAAATGCATCTAATTTTGGAGTGCGCCTGCTCATACATAGAGAGAACAGGGCCAGTTTTTTGGCTGAAAGCATACCAGAATACTGGCGCAGCCCCGTACATACATGTCACCCTATGTGTTTGGGAGTACTGGCATGATTTGCCCATATAAATTATGTCTGCCGGTCCCCCTGCCCTATTTGTGCACATGCATGGACTCCGTGGTTTTCCCTACTATGAGTTGGCCGGAGGTAGCTTGTGCCCTGTGTTCTGTGATTGGTTGATTTGATCATGTGATTTTTCTGAGTCGGCGCAATAAACTTTACGCCATTATGCTGTGCGTGAGTGTTTATCTGCAGGTGTAATTAATTTCCCATTAATGCATTATAAAGATGAATTATGATTATATTGAAAAATATTTTCATGGTGACTGATGTCTCTTTTATTGCATCATTATTATATTATTAACAGTATATATGTATTATCATCTGTCTTATGTAACACTATATTATAAATTTTGTACCTTAATTGTTTGATTACACTTTTGTATATGTGCTTGTTACACATTTTTTTGACACAGTTGAGGAGTTAAAATGTAGCATGTACTGACTTGGGTGATTAAATCACTACTTTTTTGAATATTGGTGGTGCAGCTTTTTTTCTATTTCTAAATTCTAATTACTCACTTAGAAAAATCACTGTCCATTGCTTATTTAAATAGTAAAGTATTGCCCAAGACAATTGTTTTTATTACTGTGTCTTTAACTTTACTGCTTTGAACAATACACAAAAAGCAAATCTCATTACATGCAATTCTTAAAGGGGTTGTCTCACTACAAAGATTGCATTTATGTTAAAGATCTTGCAAAAACAAGTCACTTTGTAATATGTGTCTATTAACAGTGTCCTACCTATACCTAGATATTCCCTCTAGTATGGGCTGCATCAGCTGCTCAGTTCACTATAGCAACAGACCTGTTCGATCTCTCCTGATATGCTGCAGGCACGGGTCGCTATAATTACAGACCTGGCGTCCTCAGCAGCTTGTCACTGCAGGCCAGTAGAAGCCAGTAAAGCCAGTAAACACACTACTGAGTTCAAAGATAAAACCGAGAAAATAGGACTGAGGTAAAATGAATCAATGTAGTGAGACAACCCCTTTAATGGATACGATAAAGAACAATGGATAGATTTTGATGAATCTGATTATTTTGCTAAACACCCCAAACTATCAAAGGACTAAAAAGAATCCTGTGTGAGTGACAGTGGTTACCTTCAAGCAAACTTTTTGTATAGACTGTTGTCTTTCTCCCCTATTACTGCATTAATCCTTTACCGCCACAGCCAGTTTTGACCTCCCTAACAGAGCAACATTTTTGAAATCTAACATCTGTCACTTTATGTAAGAATAACTTTTTCACACTTTTACCTATCCATGTGATTCAGAGACTGTTTTCTCATGACACATTGTGCTTTAAGTTAGTAAGAAATTTTGGTCCAAACAATCCTTGTTTATTTGTGAAAATTATCAAAATATCAAGAAAAATTTGCCACATTTTTATTGGTATAATTTTTTGGAGGGCAAAGCTTTTTGATCAATTTTAATTCCGTTTTTTGGAAGGCAGGGTGAAGAAAATACTGCAATCCTGGTAGTGTCTTTTAATTTTATTTTTAACAGGGCTCACCATGCAGTATACATGACAAACATACAGTATACAGGACAAACAAGTTAGTTTATTTCCTGGACTACGATTATGGTGATACCCAATTTACATAGTTTTGTTTTTTTTATGTTGAAGCGTTTAAAAAAAAATCCTAGTAGTGTTTTTATTGTGTAAAACAATATTTATGCATCTCTATATTCTGATAAGCCATAACTTTTTTATTTTTCATATACAGAGCTATGTAAGAGATTTCTTCTTGCGGGAGGAACTGATGTTTTAATTGGCACAATTTTGCCATTTTGATCACTTTTTATTCTAATTTATGTACTGCGGGATGAACAAAAAAAATCACAATTCTGTGATTGATTTTTTAATATATTTTTACAGTGTTCACCATGTGAATGAATTAACATGATAGATTTATACGGTAGGTTATTACACGATACGACGGTATGTTGGTGCAGCAAAACCAAATATGATTACTTTGCATGTTTTACTTTTTTTTATTTACTTTTCCCCGTTTTTTCACTTTTCCCCATAGGGGACCTGTATCAGTGATCCTCTGCAATACAGTGCAGAACTGCTCTATACTGGTCTCTATGGCAACTGTCAGTCATCATGCCTGGTCGTGTCCACAATGCATTGCGGGGCATGGTGACATCACAGAAAGGCTGAATGCTTTAATAAAGCATCCGGGCTGTCAGATATGGAGACAGCAGCAGCACTGCAAAAGGCAGAATGCAGTATGTGCACTTATGTACTATAACTGTAGGGTGGGCCCCAAAAATCAACTCCACTGGTGGGCTCCACAAATCATCTCCACTGTTGGGCTCCACTAATCAAATCCACTGGTGGGCCCCAAACATCCCAGTCCAACCCTGCCATTATGTATTCAGAGTACAGGGTCCTCAAAGGGTAACATTTATATATGTATTTACCCTAAGAAAGAAAAAAAATATGATTTATAACTTTCATCTCACATTTATAGTAATGTAAATGTAACTGAAGGATCCAAGCAATTACTTTTATAATGACAAATGTAAATTAAATACAGCTTGTCATACGAGACCAGACAACCACAGTGGTGGTAGTGTAATAGCATGGAAATGCACTATTGTCTCCAAACATGTTACCAATAAGAATCCTTGATTTCTTCTGTATATCAAAACACTATTAGGCCCTTGCCGCAATAGCCTATTTTTTGGCACATTCGCTTTTTCCCTACTTGCTTTCCCAGAGCCATAGCTTTTTACATTTTTCACCTACATAGACACATGAGGGATTTTATTTTGCAGAACAAGATGTACTTTCTAATGGTGTCAGTCATCGTGCTATAGAATATACTGGGAAGCGGGCAAAGAATTTTAAACAGGCCATGTGTGTGGGAGTTTTGTTTTTGTGGCGTTCAATCTTCGATATAAATGATGTGTTATCTGTATTCTACAGGTTGATAGTAATCTGGCAATACCAAACATTTAATGTTTTCATTATTTTTTGGTACCATAAAAAAAATTCAAACATTTTCTAAGCAATTTTCTGTGACCAATAACTTTTTTGTACTTCTGTTTATGAACTTGAGTGAGGATGTATTTTTTGTGGGCTGAAGTGTACTTTTTATTGGTACCAGTTTGGAATACATGCAACTTTTTTGATCACTTTTATTCCAATTTTTAGGGGATGTGAAATGACCCAAAAAAACGCAATTTTGGCATTTGGAATTTTTTTTTTTCTATGGTGTTCAGCGTATGGAATAAATTATGTTATATTTTAATAGATCAGACTTTTATGGATGTGACAGTACCAATTGTGTAACTTTTTTAGTTTTTTTATTTGTAAAATGGCAATTTAAGCCTTTTTTTTTTTTAATTTAAAACTTTTTTTTTACTTTAACATTTAGTCCCCCTGGGGTGCTTCACCATGTAGGGGCATGGTATAAATGGAGTTCTCCAACTCCAGTCCTCAAGGCTCACCAACAGGTCATGTTTTCAGTATTTCCCACAGAATGCACTGACAATAATTAAGTCACCTGTGCAGCATAATTAAATCACCTGTGCAATGCTAAGGAAATCCAGAAAACATGACCTGTTGGTGGGCCTTGATGACCGGAGTTGGGGACCCCTGGTATAAACAATGCAATAGGGTGTACAATAATGGCGGTTTTACTACTTCCTGCCTGGAGATCCCGCTACATAGTCACTTACCGACACTATGACGTACTAGAACATCAAGTGTCGATAAGGAGCTTAAATATCTAGGCCTTGGAAAAATACAACAACATACTTTTTCTGATATAAAAGTTAAACCTTTCATCTTTTTCTTTTACAAAAATAAATTGCATTTATGGCTTCTTAACTGATTTTAATTCAGTTTTATTAGGGCTGGAGCATAATAAAATTTTGGTAGTAAAAATAATGAATATGACAAACATGCAATAATAAAAATGTCATAAAATGTCTGAATAAAAAATAAATAAAGTGAATAGCATAATTATTGTTTGATGCATACATATTTAAAGATAAGTTAATGAAAGTAATTCTTCATTTTCTCCATATTTTTTTTTTAGATGAGTAAAAGTGCTACAGACTTACTATAGACTACAGAATTTCTTATGATAGTATTTAATTAATTAGCTTTAAACATGTAGGCAAAGATAAAGAGAGACTATAACCAACACATTAATGTTCTGATTTAGCTTCTCTTCAGAGCTAGAGCAATTCTTATCTCCTGCTTTTGTACACAAAGTTCCCTAAGTTGCCAACCACCTCTCTCAGCTCTTACAGGCAGCTGCAATGGCTAAGAGGGTAATATCACTCCCTACTCTGCTTCTTATCTGAAAGACGGAAGCTTGTTTATGTTAATTACAGACAAGCTTTAACCCTTTAGACCTCTGTAGCCTTGTTCGCTACTGTTTACACATTTTCTGCACTAATGTCCCTTGTACAGGGTCTACTAGGAACCGTAGACCACCCAGAGCCTGACCTGAATCTGGCTGTGGCTCTGTAAAGCAGCATGGTAAGAAAACCCCCTTAATTGAGAAAGGGAGGAGAAAGTGACCAGGTTAAGAATATAATTTGCTCTCTCACCTACGGCCAGAGTACTCACTTTCCCATCCCATGTGCCACTATGTGATGCCTTTACTCAGTACTATATTATGGAGATATTGATACACATTTAACAAGACAGTTATGCCAGAAAACTGGTACAAATTGTGCCAAAAATAATTCTGAACATGCCTTACAACACATTTATGTGTTTTAGACAGTTTATAGACACTTCTGTGCCTCGTCTAACAAAAGGTGTGTGACCTTGATAAAAGAGCATGGCTTCAAAGAAAGGGGGCATGGCTTAACATGAAACGCCATGTGCCGAATAAATGCACCAACATTTTGGCACAGTTAGTGCCATAAAGTACGTCAACTTATAAGAGGTGTAAAGTACATTTCTAACATGCACTAGATTTGTCAACACTATAATATATGTGGCACATTATAAGACTATCTAGTCTAACTTTTCAGTCTAAGCGTTAAACAGTATTAATAATTTGTCTCAATATTTTCTAGAACCATTTTGTTTTTTATTGCAGGAGAGAATTTTTCTAGGTGAGAATATCTCCATAATATGGTATGTAATGGAACTCATGAAGAATAATATGAATTTGGAGGCATAGAAGAGTAGTTAGGAATGCCCTAGCTATGCACATCATTCACAGATATCACATGTGCAAATTAGATGAACATTACATCTATGAACGTAATTAAAATAATGAAAATCAAATTTGTATGTTCTAGCCATGTTTATGTGGATTTTCTATGATTATTATGGTTTCCTTCTATATACATTAAGTTGCCACAACTCTTGACACCATTAGTGCTATTTATCTTTTTAATCAATTCGTGCAGATATTCACTGCATAAGCACACACTTTTTTTCCAAAAGATACAAAGATAATCATGAATAGTGAATAAAAAGTCCAACCTTCTAATCCATTTGAGAAGGTATGGGGCTGAAGTACGCTGTTACTTCAAGCGTGTAAACTCCATGGTGCCTTTGGTCGTCTGCACCTGCTACCTTTCGGGGTACGCCCCCTTTCTCAAGCATTCTGGGATAGCATAGCAGCCGTACTTATATACTACTAATGATATATTAAAAACACATTTAAAAACAACAATACAGGTAGGGTGTGCATTTTATATCTAACATTTCATTTATTAAATATCGATTTTATACCTATTTCTTTATTGAATTATTCCTATCTACTATATCTTTCTCCCTACCTGTCTATCCCTACGAGCAAGGGATCTCTTAAAGATACACACTCCACCTACACTCTTCGTTAAGACCTCTAGGTGATAGGGTATGCAGACGATTAATCCAATACACTTCTCTTCCTCTATAACACACCATCTCAAATCACTTATATTATATTGGCATTCAAAGAAGTGGCGTGCAACTGTAGACTCTCCAAACTTTTTTATACTCTTATCTTCTATTTGCTGTTGATCATCTTCTTTTAACTTTTTATTTTTATACAACTTAATCTGGGATCTGTGTTCATTCAACCTTATCCTAATTTTCCTCCCCGTCTGTCCTATATATGCCTTCCCACAAGGACATTTCAAATGTAAATTACTCTTTCTGTATTATACGTATAGAAACCTCTTACTTTTATTTCATAACCTTGTGTCGGATGATGGATGGTGCTGCCTTTGATGATACTGTTACAATTCTGGCATGAAAGGCATGGAAAGATTCCTCTTTTTTGTGTACTAAGAAATTGTTGCCTATTCACACATTGCATTTTTTGTATATCCGATTGAATGATGTAATTACCCATTGTTTTACCTCTACAATATATAAATCTTGGTTTTTCAATGAACAATCTATTGTAGGTGGAAACACTTTGTAAAATTTTCCAATTCTTTAGTATACTATTCCTAATTAGATGTGCATGTTTATCATATTTAGAAATGAAGTCTAAATTAAATTCACGTTGTTTAAATGGTTTCTTTTGTAATATCTCTTCCCTAGGTATTTCATCTATCTCTTCACCTATTCTGCAAACCTCTTGTTGTTAATCTCTTAATTATATTTTCTTTCTGATGTTCATACTCTTCATTTGACACACAGATCCTTCTTGCCCGTGTGACTCGGTACCTTGGGATGTTCTGTAATTAACATTTTACTAATTTGTTTGGTAATGATACCTTGTGTTTCTGCCTCATTTATCAAAATGTCTACCTGCTTCTTAAACATTTCAGTTGGATCTTTATTTAGAATTTGATAAACTTCAGGATTCCCTAATTGGGATTGTGCTTCCTCAATGTACTTTGCTCTGTCCATAAGGATAGTAGTTCCTCCTTTCTCTGCTTTTTTTATTATCAGAGATCTATCTTCCTTCAATTCTTTTAAAGCATTCATGTCCTCTTTTGTCATGTTGTATTTTTTTCTCTTTGTTACATTATCCCATTTTTCAAGGACCTCCTTCTTAACTAAATTCTGAAACGTTTCCAATGCAGCATTGGATATTTCTGGATCATAATTACTCTTCTTAACCAACTTAAGTGATGTAAATTTATTCACTCTATCCTTCATTTTACCAAACATCATTTTTAGTTTAATTTTATGACAGAATTTAAAAAAGTCCCCTTCAAATTTGAATTTTGACGTCTGACTTCTGGGTACAAGGTTCAATCCTTTATTGATGGCTCTTTTCTGTGTGTCAGATAACTCCTTTGACGAAATGTTGACCACTAAATCATTTACAATCTCTTTTTCAGATTTTTTCATGTTCTCAATTTGCTGGTTCCCTCTCCCCCATCTAAGGATTCCATGCTTGTGGACTCTTTCTCTTTCTCGTCTCCTAAAAAATAATATTTTTTCTTTTGCTTTCCTTTTGTATTTTTCACCATTTGTCTTGTATTAGAATCAGATTCAGTTGATGTTGTATCTGTATGCACAGGGTAGTTTGACTGTCTCCACATTCTATTCTTTGTTCTATCAGCAGCCCACGTGTATACTCTTTCAAAGAGGTAATCTTTGGTATCTCAATAAAAATGTTTAATTTAATTTGCATCACTCCGCTCTTTCTTTCAAACCACACATCCAAACCCTTACCTCTGCCTGCCGCCTCCACCTGAAAAACATCTCTCACATCCGCTCATTCCTCAACTATGACACTACAAAAATGCTGGTCCATGCCCTTGTCATCTCCCACCTAGACTACTGCAACATCCTTCTCTGTGGCCTCCCAGCTAGCACCCTCGCTCCCCTCCAATCCATCCTTAACTCTGCTGCCTGTCTTATCCACCTCTCTCCTCGCTACTCCCCTGCCTCTCCCCTCTGCCAATCCCTTCACTGGCTTCCAATTGACGATCTAATTAATTTAAAGCTTCTAACCATGTCGTACAAGGCTCTCCATGACCTATCCCCTACATACATCTCTTCACTAATTTACAAATTTCTCCCCTCACGCAATCTCCGCTCCTCACAGGACCTTCTCCTCTGTTCTCCCTTTATCAGCTCCTCACACAACCGTCTCCAAGACTTCTCCCGTGCTTCACCACACTCTGGAACTCACTACCCCAACACATCAGACTCTCCTACACTTTCACCAGCTTCAAAAGCAGCCTGAAAACCCATTTCTTCAGGCTTGCCTATAACCTACACTAACCTTGTTGTCACTACTTCCTCCACAAACATGTCTGCCCCTCACCTCCTGTCTCTTTCCCACTCCTTGTAGATTGTGAGCCCTCGCGGGTAGGATCCTCTCTCCCTCTGTCGTGCCAATTGTCATTAATCACTTATCATTGTACTCGTTTGACATATGTTATGTATGTAACCCCCTCGAATGTACAGCGCCCTGGAATCAATGGCGCTTTAAAATAAATAATAATAATAATAATAATAAAATAATCATTTGTTCTTTTAACTTCTGCATTAATACTTTTATTTCAGCCTATTTCTGCACAAATTCCTCAAGCATTGTTTCCCGGAATGGGATAATGTAACAAAGAGAGAAAAATACAACATGACAAAGAGGAAATTAATGCTTTAAAAGAATTGAAGGAAGATAGATCCCTGATAATAAAAAAGCAGATAAAGGAGGAGCTACTGTCCTTATGGACAGAGCAAAGTAAATTGAGGAAATGTTTAAGAAGCAGGTAGACATTTTGATACATGAGGCAGAAACACAAGGTATCATTACCAAACAAATTAGTAAAATGTTAATTACAGAAAATCCCAAGGTACCGATTCTTTATCTGGTACCTAAAATTCACAAATTTGCAGATCACCCACCCGGACATCCGATCGTCTCGGGTTTGGGTTCTTTGTTCCAACCACTAGCAGTGTTCATTGATAGCTATCTACAGAAAATAGTTAATAAGCTCTCCTTCTGCTTGAAAGATACAAATGACTTACTTGACAGGATTGAACATCTAGATGTAAATAAAGTTACAATGTTATGCACATAGTTTGTGAAAAGTCTATACACGAACATTCTGACGTATGAAGGCATTGAGGCAGTTAGAGAGAAACTCTGTGAAACTCTGTAATGCGGAAATAGGGTTCATAATTTCACTATTGGAAATCATTCTAACTAAGAATTATTTTCGTTTCGGTACAGATTTCTTTTTACAGAAGCAGTGGACCTCTATGGGGTCTCCTGCTGCACCAAGTTTTGCTAACATATATATGAATAAAGTGGAGTATGAACATATCATCCACGATGATCATACCCGCAATGTATTGCTGTGGCTGAGATTTGTCGACGATGTGTTCATGCTTTGAACAGGAACGGAAACAGAGTTGACAGAATTCAATTCGTACATTAATAATATACATCCTTTGTTGGAGTTCAGCATTACAAAACACCCTACCACTGTAAATTATTTGGATGTGTCTATAACAAAAGAAGCAGGTAAATTAAAAACATCTCTTTATTCCAAACCGACTGATCGGAACAACTTGTTGAGAAAAGACAGCTATCATGCACCTAATACATTCAAAGGTATACCGAAAGGTTTATTCACACGGGCAAGAAGGATCTGTGCGTCAAATGAAGAGTATGAACATCAGAAAGAAAATATAATTAAGAGATTAACAACAAGAGGTTATGATTAGTGATGAGCGATTACGTTGACTATCGTCATCGGGTCGATAGTCGATATCATCAATTATCATGCCTATATCCGATAGTCGATAATAGATTATCGCCGATGACCATTAAAGTCTATGGGAGAGAAACAACACCTTCATTCTTACACCCAAACAGGGCTGGAGAAGCTGGAATTAACATCCACAACAGTAAAATGGATACGTACTACATCTTAGGCAACACAATTAGGCAACAAGAGTCACAGAAAAAAACTCACAGACTATTCACTATCCCTGTCTTGTACCACAGCAAGAGCCTTAAACCTGCATGACCCACAAATTAAAAAGTGCCAGAAGGCAGTATTATTTGAACCATCATTTTACTTGAACTGGACTTGACTGTCCCTGTCCTGGAATGCAGCATGACCCTTAAACCTGTCTGACTCACAGATTAAAAAGTGCCGGAAAAAGGAGTCTTTCAACCACCATTTTAGTTGAACTGGACATTGACTATACCTGTCCTGGGCCACAGCATGAGCCCCAAACCTGCATGACCCCCAGATTTAAAATGTGCCGGAAATAGGAGTTTTTCGACAACCATTTTAGTTGAACTGGACATTGACTATGCTTGTCCTGGACTGCAGCATGACCCCAAAACCCGCATGACCCACATGACAATGATGATGACGACATTTGTGGCCGTGACTGGGAGGACGAGGAGGTAAGACTGCTGGATGCAGGTTGCATTAACCACTGAAGAACAGATTGGCGACACTGTTCGTTACTGAGATTCACAGGGCCCTGACCCAGCGATGACAGGCCTGACGGTCCTGCAACTGATGATCCGCTGGCATGCATGTTGTCGCCAGCACTGGAATGAGCACCTTCTCTTGTACCTCTACCTCCATGTCCTACACCCCTCTTTGCTCGCTTACCACCTGCTTTTCGCTCCATGTTCAGAAAGATAAAAATTTAAGAAGGTATGGAAGAGTTTTTGACAGTCTCTTATTAAAAGACTGCAAATCACAGCTATTTTTAAATCCCTCTAAATTCCTACCGCCAACTAGGATTTGAAACTGAAATGTTTCTAGCGAATACCTGTGAAATGCGGTCTGGTGGAAGAACCATAAGACAAAATCAACAGTGTTCTTCCTTCAGTCCCATGGATTTACAACTGCCCAGTAGGACTAGGAATTGATATTTTTCAACAAAATATCATACAAGTGCGCTATCTGCACCAAACTGAGATTCAACGAGCGCAATAAAACTATTCAGAAGTTACACGGATGAGAAATTGCGTTTTTTGCAGCAATGACAAATGAGAACAGTTGCTAGAAAATGTTTCTATCAGAATTGTCATACAACGTGGCTATTTGCAAAAAACTAGGGCTGCACCACGTGCAATACAGCTATTTAAAAGTTATAAGGATAACAAACGGTGTTTTTTTCACCAATGAAATACACCAACAGTAACTACGAAATTTCTGTATCCAAATTTAAATACAAGGTGGATATTTGAAAAAAACTGGGGCAAACCAAAGTACAATAAAGCTATTTAAATGTTATACAGATAATAAAAGGTGTTTTTTGCACCAATGAAATACAACAGCAGTTACCGCAAAATTTCTGTATTCAAATTTAAGTACATGGTGGCTCTCTGAACAAAACTGGGCCGCACCAAAGTGAAATGCAGCTATTTAAATGTTATACGGATAAGAAAAGGTTGTTTTTGCACCAATGAAATACAACAGCAGTTACTAGCAAATTTCTGTATCCTAATATAAGTACAAGATGGGTCTTTGAACAAAAATGGCCTGCGCCAAAGTGAAAAACACCTAATTAAATTGTGTATGGATAATAAAAGGTGGTTTTTGCACCTATGAAATACACCTGCAATTACTAGCAAATTTCTGTATCCTAATATAAGTACAAGATGGGTCTTTGAACAAAAATGGCTAGCGCTAAAGTGAAAAACACCTAATTAAATTGAGTACGGATAATAAAAGGTTGTTTTTGCACCTATGAAATACATCTGTAATTACTAGCAAATTTCTGTATTCTAATATAAGTACAAGATGGGTCTTTGAACAAAAATGGCCTGCACCAAAGTGAAAAACACCTAATTAAATTGTGTACGGATAATAAAATGTGGTTTTTGCACCTATGAAATACACCTGCAATTACTAGCAAATTTCTGTATCCTAATATAAGTACAAGATGGGTCTTTGAACAAAAATGGCCTGCGCCAAAGTGAAAAACACCTAATTAAAATGTGTATGGATAATAAAAGGTGGGTTTTGCACCAATGAAATACAACAGCAGTTACTAGAAAATTTCTGTATCCTAATATAAGTACAAGGTGGGTCTTTGAACAAAACTGGGCTGCACAATATAAAAGAAACTATTTCACCTCAGGTGCGAGGTGTACTGGCCAAATAACTGGTAAAAAAAATCCATTTCAATGCAGGTTCAAAGCAGAGTCTGGGCTGCACAATATACAGTCTCCTTTCAAAAGCCTGCCTGCCTGTCTGTCTGTGTTTGCCTGCCTCCCCTCCCCCCTGCGGCTGTACAGTGCTAGATGCTTCTATAAAAAGTCTCAGCCTAACTAACTAAGAACTGAAATTCTCTAATCTACCTATGTTCTAATGTTTACAGCTAAAAACATAGTTGTCTGTGTGAATAAAGAGAACTGTGTCTCTGAGCTGAGCTGTATTGAGGAGAGATCTAGCACATGTCCTGCTCTAATGAGAGACACTGACACACAAGAAGCGCTGTTCTATGCAAAATGAGGTCATGTGATTATTCCAGCCAATGACAACCATACGCATCACAGTCATGACGTTGCACACTCAGCTCACCCTGCTCTATGCTCTAAGCTGATTTGCTGGCCACCAAAATGACAGGAAGCGCCGAAAATTGTGCGATAGTAATAGATTATGCGCAGATTCTCACCTAAATTATCGCGTGATCGGAAATTTCCGATCAACCTAAAAACAGTGCCGATTTAAACTTTGTCGATTATAATCGCTCATCCCTAGTTATGATAAGGAAGAGGTATACAGAATAGGTGAAGAGATAGGTGAAATACCTAGGGAAGAGATACGAAAAAAGAAACCATTTAAACAACGTGAATTTAAATTAGACTTCATTTCTAAATATGATAAACATGCAAATCTAATTAGGAATAGTATACTAAAGAATTGGAAAATTTTACAAAGTGATTCCACCTACAATAGGTTGTTCATTGAAAAACCAAGATTTATATATTGTAGAGGTAAAACAGTGGGTAATTACATCATTCAATCGGATATACAAAAAATGCAATGTGTGAATAGGCAACAATTTCTTAGTACACAAAATAGAGGAACCTTTCCATGCCTTTCATGCCAGAATTGTAACAGTATCATCAAAGGCAGCTCCATCCATCATCCGACACAAGGTTATGAAATAAAAGTAAGAGGTTTCTATACGTGTAATACAGAAAGAGTAATTTACATGTTGAAATGTCCTTTTGTGAAGGCATATATAGGACAGACGGGGAGGAAAATTAGGATAAGGTTGAATGAACACAGATTACAGATTAAGTTGTATAAAAAAAAAAATTAAAAGAAGATGATCAACAGCAAATAGAAGATAGGATTATAAAAAAAGTTTGGAGAGTCTACAGTTGCACGCCACTTCTTTGAATGCCAACACAATATAAGTGATTTGAGATGGTGTGTTATAGAGGAAATTCAAGCAGGAGATATTGAGAATGTGACGATACAACTACTACAAAGAGAAGTGTATTGGATTAATCATCTGCATACCCTATCACCTAGAGGTCTTAACGAAGAGTATAGGTGGAGTGTGTATCTTTAAGAGATCCCTTGCTCGTAGGGATAGACAGGTAGGGAGAAAGATATAGTAGATAGGAAAAATTCAATAAACGGATAGGTATAGGTATAAAATCGATATTTAATAAATGAAATGTTAGATATGAAATGCACACTCTACCTGTATTGTTGTTTTTAAATGTGTTTTTAATATATCATTAGTAGTATATAAGTACGGCTGCTATGCTATCCCAGAATGCTTAAGAAAGGGGACGTACCCCGAAACATAGCATGTGCAGACGAGCAAAGGCACCATGGAGTTTACATGATTGGAGTAACAGCGTACTTCAGCCCTATACCTACTCAAATAGATTAGAAGGTTGGACTTTTTATTCACTATTTATGATTATCTTTGTATCTTTTGGAAGGAAGTGTGTTCTTATGCAGTAAATATCTGCACGAATTGATTAAAAAGATAAATAGCACTGATGGTGTCAAGAGTTGTGGCAACTTTATGTATATAGAAGTTTACAAAAGGATAAGGGAAAATTCTAATTGTTGCCAAATTGAGATAATCAGTAAATATCTGAAATAGAGAAGTGGAATAATATTGAAGTCGTATTAGGGTTTCCTCCCACACTGAACGATCTGTTTGCAGTAGCACTGCAGAACAGCAGGGGAAAAAAGGTTTAAAACTGAATTGAAAGAGCGAGTGTGTGCTTGCAAGTGTTTATGTCAAAAGTGTGTCTATATCTTAAGTATGGGACTTTATATTGAAGGACTTCAGAGTTGAGGATTTGAGAAGGGAGAATATTGTTGTGAGGGGCATACGAGTAGACACCGACTAAGTGAGGCCCTGACGCTGTTCTCCACCTACTGTCCCTGCCTTTTGGGGGTGCCTGACTCCTTAACAGATCGGCCCCAACCAAATGCGATATACATTAAGTAGGTGAATACACAAGACGCAGAAAAAACAAACACTAAACACAATAACGGAAGGTCAAACTAGCCAGGTCAGCAACAGTCGGGACAAGCAGTACAGAATCACTAAAGAAGAGGAATCGTCGGCAAGTATAGCCAAGGTCAGGTAACACTTAAAGCAAGAAAGAGTAACAGGCTAGCTTACAGGAACAAAAGGTAACCAGTATAGCAGGCAGGGAGAAATGGAACCCTTTTATAACAGACCAGAGAACAAAGAACAAAGGTGATAGATGGAAGCAACAAAAGACAAGGTTGGAATACAAGGCTGTCAATCAAAAAGACTTTCAAGTAAATAAGTTAACTAGCCGAGTGTTGGAGGACAATGACTACGGGTGTTGGCCAGGAACCAATTAACAGAGCAGAGTATGATGGTGTTCACACTGGTGAAAACAAATACAAATAAACTATGGCTGAAACCGTGGTTTTTGTTGCAACGGCCGTGGCCGACGACAGAGGTCAAACCAGTTTGGGAGCATGCAGATCTCTAGCTACCACCCACACCCGCTCCTCAGGACCATACCCCTTTCAATGCACCAAATACTGGAGAGAGTTCTGAATTTTGCAAGAATCAATTATTCGTTTAATTTCGTATTCCAACTCCCCCTGTACAACCATAGGACGAGGCGGGAATATATTTTTTCAACAACGACTTATGAAATACTGGGTGAATGTGAAACGAACCAGGAAATCGCAATCTGAACGATACAGGGTTTATGATTTCTGTGATGACGAAGGGACCAATAAAGCTAATTTTTCTGATTGAACTCGAAGACGGAGATTTTTTGTTGAGAGCTACACCTTGTCACTGACAGTATATTCAAGTCCGGGTTGGCGTTTTTTATTAGCATATTTGATTTGTGTAAGTTGGGCATTTTTTACAGTCTCATGACTGTTATCTCAGACTGTGCATAACGACAGATTTGATTGAGGGAAATTTAGATTCACAACCTGTAGCGGTGGAATAGCTGGGGTGGAAACCATTGTTACAGTAAAAGGGGGAAAGTCGTGTCAAAAAATTTTCATGATTGTTTAGAGCGAAATCAGTCATAGGCAAGTACTCACTCCACCTTTCCTGGCATTCTGAAACATAACATCTAAGATACTGCTCCATTGACTGATTTAGTCTTTTAGTTTGCCTATTGGTTTCAGGATGAAAGGCGGAGGAAAAGGACAGTGATATGCCCAACCTGCCGCAAAACATTCTCCAGAACCTCGACACAAACTGTAACCCTCTATCTGACACAATATTAGAAGGAATCCCATGGAGTCTCCGTATATGACGGATAAATAATTCTGCAAGGGTCTTGGCAGTAGGTAATTTTTTTAAAGCAATAAGGTGGCACATTTTGGAAAAGCGATCTACCACTACCCAGATTACCGATCTACCCTTAGAGGTGGGAAGGTCGGTAATAAAATCCAAGGAAATATGAGACCAGAGCCTGTTGGGCAAAGGAAGGGGGTGTAACAGCCCCTCTGGGAATTGTTAGGGAACCTTTGCCCTAGCACAGGTCTCACAGGCAATAACAAATTCCTTAACATCACGCTGCCAAGATGGCCACCAATAAGTAAGAGATAACAGGTAGCCAGTGCCTGGATGACCGGACAAAACTGAGGAATGGACCTCCTCCACTACCTTCAAACAGAGATGACATGGGAAAAAGAGCTTATCAGGTGGCAATTCAGGAGGAGCAGAAATTTGTGAGTCAGCAATCGAGGACACTAGATCTGGAGTCAAGGTGGCAACAACTACTCCTGGAGAAAGGATATTTTCAGGTTCCTCATACAGGACACCGCAGACACCATAGCTTCTGGATATGGCATTAGCCTTAATATTTTTTCCCTGGACGATAGTTTACCACAAAATTAAACCTAGTGAAAAATAATGCCTATCATGCCTGACGGGGGTTCACCCTTTTAGCATTATCAAGGTATAGCAAATTTTTATGATCCGTTAGCACTGTCACCTTGTGTTTGTGCCCTCCAGAAAGTGTCTCCACTCTTCAAATGCCCATTTGATTGCCAGTAATTCCCTGTTACCAATATCATAGTTAGTCTCAGCAGTGGAGAACTTTCTGGAGAAGAAGGCGAAGGGATAGAGGTTGGTAAATAGTTCAGCTCCCTGATACAGGATGGCCCCTACTCCCTTCTCAGAGGCATCAACCTCCACAACAAAAGGCTGTTCAGGGTTAGGGTGGACCAGGACAGGAGCAGAAGTAAAACATTTTTTCAATGTAGAATAGGCTTGTTTGTATGTGATGTCGGGTCAGCCCCTTTTTTTTGTAAGGTCAGTTAGGGATTTAGCAATCATGGAAAAGTTCTTAATGAATTTACGATAATAGTTTGCAAAACCTAAAAAACATTTCATCTTTTTTAAGGTAGTAGGTAGAGATGAGCTAAGTTCTCAAAAATTTGATTCCGCCGATTAGCCAAATTTTCCCCAAAAAATTGTTTAGTTGGTGTGTTGGTGATAATATCACCTACTCGGCGGTGTGGCAGTTTTTTGACACCGGACGAGGCGAACAGGACAGGAGCAGAAGTAAAACATTTTTTCAAGGTAGAAAAGGCTTGTTTGTCCAGGTTGTGGGGTCAGCTCCTTTTTTTTGAGGTCAGTTAGGGGTTTAGCAATCATGGAAAAGTTCTTAATTAACTTACGATAATAGTTTGCAAAACCTAAAAAACATTGCATCTCTTTTAAGGTAGTAGATAGAGATGAGCTAAGTTCTCAAAAATTTGATTCCGCCGATTAGCCAAATTTTCCCCAAAAAATTGTTTAGTTGGTGTGTTGGTGACAAAATCACCTACTCGGCGGTGTGGCAGTTTTTTGGCTACATGCATGATCTGTGGGTAGAAAGTAAAGCGTGGCTAGGGACCTAATGTTGGCACCACGGCCCTGCGTCAACATATGCAGCGTCACCATCCAGTGGCCTGGGAGAAACGTGTTTCAGATGTGGTGGTCCATCCTGCCGCAGCAACAGCACCCAGTGGCACGCATCCCATTTCAGGCAGTCAAGGCTCCACCACGTTTGCCGAAGGGAGCTGTCTGTCTTTCCCATCATCTACTGGTCCAGATACTCCTGTTCCTCGCCACTCATGGCGTTCACCGAGGTGATTGCCAAGAGACACTAGTATGCGTCCAGCCATCCTACAGTGCAGAAGCTGACCATGCCCCTGTCCAAGTTTGTGGTACTGCAATCCCTCCCTTTTCAAGTGGTGGATTCTGCACTGTCTAGAGAACTAATGGCTTGTGCTGAGCTGGGGTGGAAAGTCCAAAGCCGTCATTTATTTTCGAAAAAGGAAGTACCAGACCTGCACAGATATATAGAAGAGAAGGTGGGCCAGTCCTTGAGCCTGTCGGTGTCTTCCAAAGTGCACGGCAGCGCGGACGTGTGGAGTTTAACTATGGTCAGGGACAGTACATGTCCTTTACGGCCCACGGGGTGAATGTGATTCCTGTCCAACCACACCAGCAACTCTCCTCCACGTTGTCAAACTGCTGATCCTGCGCCAATGTCCTCCTCCTCCACCATCTCAGCCACCACTGCAGCGACAAGTCTTACTGCTCCTCCACATGTGCAGGGCACGGCAGTGTCACGCAGTTCTACACCTGATTTGCCTGGGAGAACGATGTCACGTAGGGAACGAACTGCTCCGCGTCATTAAAGACGATCTGTCATTGTGCCACTCTGTGGCCTACTCATGTTGCTGCCACCTGCACACTCTGTCATTGTGCCACTCTGTGGCCTACTCATGCTGCCACTAGAGATAAGCAAATTTCTCAAAAACTTAATTTGGCAGATTCGCCGAATTTTTCCCAAAAATTTGTTTTGACCCGAATTTATTTGCAACGAATCGCGTTAAAAAACAACTATTTCCTGGCTGCAGGGAGCCTGTATGGTGTTGTAGAACATTGTGCAATGCTGAAATATGCATAAGGAGCGTGGTTTGGTATTGAAACAATCCTGTGTTTCAGTATGACACGCAGATGACAGGTGTATCTCTTAGAATCGCTTCACACTTCAATTATCCGGACATTTACAGAGTGAAAACTAACCAAATAACTGAAGTGGGAACGCAACCTGACAGGGTAATGTCAGCGCCAGCTAGGAAGAACTGAGCTGAGGGCCAAGATCTCACTATAGCGTCAAAGAGTGCACTCCTTTTACACGATCATCAGATGATTCCACAGATTGTGATAGAACCTGTTCTGTTAAACGCTGATACATGTAGAGCTCCCCTCCTCCCCGAAAGAGTGGAGAGGGTGTCGGCAGTAATTTTGGATTGACGTTGATGATTATTTTGCCCTTTCTTTGATCCGTCATCTGCTTTCAATCGGTCAATAATCCATCAGTATTTCTGAAGCCAAGAAGAAACAGGAGTTGATCCAAGACAGAAATGACAAGTAAATGGAATATTTGCATGTCTTCTGTGTTTTGTATCCACTCCTGTTTTTGGCTATCTAATCATCAGACATTCTTGATGCAAAAAAAGAACCATGTCATACTGGTATTATGGATTCTCCGAAGACAAAATCGGTTGTATTTGTCCTTTTCATTCCTTCTGACAGATGATAAGAAGGGGAAAACAAAACATAGTGGCAATGTCATAGAGCGGAGGAGGGTGGAAACAGTATTAGGAAACCAGCAGGGTCGGAGGTGCACAATGAAAAGTTGGAAGGTGGCAACATCATGAGTAGGCCACAGAGTGGCAAATGACAGAGTTTGTAGGTGGCAGCAGCATGAGTATGCCACAGAGTGACACAATGAAAAATTGAGGAAGTGGCAGACTGGTAGCACAGAGTGGCTCATGACAAAATGCAGTGTTGAGAGAGTGGCAGCAACATGATAGTAGGTACACAGATTGGTGGACAGCACATGAGTAGGTCAAAGAGTGACACAATGACAAATTGAGGAGGCAACAGCACCATGAGTAGGCCAAAGAGTGGCACAATGACAGATTGAGAAGGTGGCAACATCATGAGTAGGCCACAGAGTGGCAAATAACACAGTGTGGAAGTGGCGACAGAAACAATAGAAGCAACATAGCTCAAAGAGTGGCACAATGACAGATTTTGGAGGTGGCAGCAGCTTGAGTAGGCCACAGAGTGGCATAATGACAGCTTGTGTAGGTGGAGCACATGATAGCACAGAGTGGCAAATGACAACTGAGGAGGTGGCAGCATCAGTGTAAGCCCAGAGTGGCACAGTGATAGATTGTGGAGGTGGCGGCAGCATCAGAAGTCTACCTAATGGCCTAGTGAAGAGTGGAAAGGTGGGTGGCAATACCAGTCCCTGATATAGATGGTTGGTGGTAGAAGGAGCAGCTTGCAACAGATGTGTGGCATCAGAGTAGTAGTTGAAGAATCCAGACTCATTTGTCAAAGTTTTGGTGAGGCGTCATGGCTGATCTAATCTGATACTTCAGGCACTGTTGTGTGGAAATCCTGGCTGATCCATGTCTGATTCATTTTGAGAAAGGTGAGTCTCTCCATATTTCGGGTGGACAAGTGAGTTCTCCTTGGGTTAACTATAGCCCCCGCCGCACTGAACACCTGCTCTGATGCCACACTACTGGCCGGGCAGGACAGCTTCTTCACTGCAAACTCGGCAAGTTGCGGCCACAAGTCGAATTTGGCTGCCCAGTAGTCCAGTGGATCTTCTATGTGGGGTGACAGAGTGCTCTCCAAGTAGGCCACCACCTGCTGGTTCAGGGTCTGCTCCAGGTACTGATGCTGCTTCTGGTGAGTACCTTCCTCACTAGGCGGGTGAAGAAAGCTGCTGATCAATGACTCCGGACTCAGGTTGATGCTGATGGAGCTGGTACTGCTCCTAACCCCCACCCCTCCAAAACAGATGTGGCAGTGGTACGTGAGTGATGAGGAACCCATCTGTCAGACCTGCCAGAGGATGGACGTAGTTTATCCTCCCTCTCGACAGGTGAAAAAAAGGCTCCCATTTTGGACCGGTAGCAAAGGTCCAAGAGGGTGGAGAGCCTGACCTCATCCCTCTGCCGGATGGTGACTATTCGGCTGTCACTAGCCAGGCAAATCAGCATGCAGCGGACCATCTGCACAAGTGACTCTGAGGGACTCCCTGCCTCCATTTCCACTGTATACTGCCTGGTGTGTCTGAGCCATCTGCCTCGTCTTCCTCATCTCCCTCTACCTCTTCCGGCTGCTCCTCCTCGCCTGTCACCTGGATTGAAAAACCACAAATTTTGCCAAATATTGTTTGTGCTCCAATGTCTTCCACCTCCAGTTCAGCCCACACTGGACTCATGTGGCCATGAAATGTAGTTGCCACGTCTACAGCTTGGCGGTGTAGGAGTGGCTGAAGTGCATGCAAAGTTTCCTGTCCATTTTTAGAACATCTTGCAGATGGATGGAAGACTTGGGGGACCATTTGACAACCAGATTAAACACGAAAGTTATGCAGGGCACATGGCTCAGCCCTCCTTGGTGCAGCACAGACACCATCTTCTTTCCATTGTTTGTCTCCGTGGTTCCGATTTTCAGTTGTCGTGGGGAAAGCCACAAATCGATTTAGTCTTTTATGAGCAGCTCCTATCCTTTGTGACTTCGCTCGCCCAGACGAACCAGGTATAGACATGCATGACACCACCGTGCCTTGCACATGTGGTATGCTGGAGGAGCACTAAGACTTGTGGAGACTGAGGTGGTGAAGGAGGAGGAGGTGGACATTAGCGCAGTATCAGCAGTTTGACAATGTGGAGGAGAAGGCAGCATCTCCTGTCCAAGCTGCTGGTGAGACTGGGCAGGAGTCACATTCACCCAGTGGGCCATAAAGGACATGTACTGTCCCTGACCATAGTTAAACTCCACACATCCGCTGACTAACCTGCAAGCTGCCACCCTCTTCTCCTGATGAGGATGATGAAGCCCTTTCTTCACCCGACTCCCAAGTGTGGTCATTTACATCGTCATCAATTAGTGTTTGTCCATCACTGCCTCCCCAACAGTCTCGGTGTACAGAGTCTGACTGCTCACAACATAACCACCCAAGCCACTCTCCACATCCCTACTTGCCCACCTACTGCAAGAAGCAGTGGATATCTGCCCCACCTTTTTGCTGCCAAGTAGCTGCTTACTGTCCTCAAATAGTTCGTCCTCGCTGTATAGTGGTGCAGAGCCCACATAGCCCACAGCCTATAGTAGTTCTCTGGCTGAGTGAACCGAACGGGACAGAGGCGGGTTGAGGACAGGTGAGGGCCCCTGATATACTCCCAGGCCATGTCAACTAGGGGTTGTGTCTGAGGAAGCCACCAACTCTTGGCTGGGGTTGTCAGATGTAATCTGGGAGGAAGTGGATGACCTAGTCAACCATTCAAGAACCGTTTGCTTGGTGGTCAACACACGACCTCTAGATGACACCGGTAGCTCTGGCATTGCCGAGTCCCCCCTGCTGTGACTTCCACTTACTGTCCTGTGACCTGTGCCTGCTCCAGGAACATTTATGCCATTGTCACTCCCATGCGAAGGGCCTGCTTCCTCTCTGACATACGGTTTGATCAAAAATTTACAATACAACAAACTCTATTTAATGTAGATGTCTGTATATGACAAATACACACACTGAATTTCACACAGAGTTCACCACAAAAAGTGAAAAAATTAACTCTTGGCTACAGATTGCAATGTCCCTACAGATTGAACTTGATGGATTTCAGGCATGTGTAGAGCAGAAATGCACATACACTGGATTTGACACAGATTTCCCCACAAAAAGTGGATAAATAACTGTTAGCCACAGATTGCAATATCCTTACAGACTGAACTTCATGGATTTTAGGCGTGTGTAGGGTAGAAATACACACACGCTGGATTTGATACAGAATTCTCCACAAAAAGTGGATAAATTAACTATTTACAGTTTACAATATCCCAAACCAAAACAAAAAACGCTGGTTCAGGAATAGGTGTGTATATAACACACACCTGAGAAGGTCTTTCACCCCAGTATCTTGAAAATCGGAAGTACTTTGCACAGAGTGCAATCTAGTGCTGCTACAGAGAGATGCTTGTGCATGCGAGACACAGTGATAAGTAGCAGAATTTAACATGGCTGCCCTATTTATAGGGTTGTGATATCACAGAAGCTGGCTAGCTGCTGAATGTCTGCATTTCTGCACATGTCATTGAGGACGTTCCTTTCGTCCTCCATAGTTCTTTGCCACATGTCACTTTGCCCCTATGTCATTGTGCCACTCTGTGGCCTACTCATGCCAACTGACCACTCTCTGACGCGACTACCCTGTGGTTTCCTAATGCTGTTTCCAACCTCCACCACTCTATGACATTGCCACTATATTTGGTTTTCCCCTTCTTTTGATCCGCAAAAGGAATGAAAAAGACAAACACAACCGATTGTGTCCTCGGAGAAGCTGTAAGGCCAGTATGACATGGTCCTTTTTTTGCATCAGGATTGTCTGATGATTTGGTAGCAGGAGTGGATACAAAAAACAAAACAGAAGCAAATATTCCATTTACTTGTCATCTCTGTTTTGGATCAACTCCTGTTTCTTTTTGGCTTTAGCAATACTGATGGATTATTGACTGACTGAAAGCGGACACTGACGGATCAAAGGAAGGGCAAAATGATCAGTGACATCAACACAAAATTACTGCCGACACTCTCTCCACTTTTTCGGGGGAGGAGGGTGTTCTACCTGTATCAGCTTTTAACAGAACAGGCTCTGTCATAATCAAGATAGGTGTATATGACACACACCCACTGTTTAGTTGAGAGGTGTTTCACCTTATAAGTGAAAAAGGTAACTGGCACAGAGAGCAGTATCCCAAAATAAAATATGCTGGTTCAGGAACAGGTGTGTATATGACACACACACTGTGTAGTTGAAAAGTATTTCACCCCAGTACCTTTAAAATCAGAAGTTTTTTACACAGAGTGCAATCTAGTGCTGCTGGAAAGAGATCCGTGTGCATAAGAGACAGTGGCAAGTGCCAGAATTTAACATGGCTGGCCTATTTATATGGCTGTAACATCACAGAAGCTGGCTGGCTGCTGATTCGCTGCATGTCTGCATATGTCATTGAGAGTGTTCCTTTCTTTCTCCCAATTCTTTGCCCATGTCAACCATGTTGCTCGAAACCCCTTTTAGATTAGTTGCCACTTCGTCGGATTCTATTGCTCCCCTAGGTTTGTTCAGGCCATTGGCATTATTATCTCACTTAGGAAAAAAAAGTTACAAGTTTTTGAAGAAAAAAAAACGTACTTCTTTCTAGTTAGGACTATTGTCACTTAAAAATTTTAATTTTAAAGTTGGAAATTATTTTTGTTAAGATTGAAAAAGAAGGAGATGATCAATTGTAGATCTTTTGCTAAAGTAAGATATTTGTACTTTTTCTTTTGGTTTTTAGTAAAATAAATCCCAAAATAAACGGTCACCGACAATAAAGACAGAAGTCATTCAGTGATAGATACAACACTTGTCACTGTAAGTATGCTTCTCCGAGCACTTGTATCTTAATACTCTTTTCTAATTTGCAACCCCAACACATTTTAAATTTCGGGTTGGATTCTAAGTTTTTTAAAAACCCAAAATCTTTTTTGTCTAACTTAAAAAACCCTTAAAAACACCATCAAAACCCGACAAAAAAAGATAAAAGCATGCTCAAAAAATTATGAACAACTTTTCCGTTTTTTGCTTCACAAAGAAGCGCAATAATCAATTCAGGCTGCAAAATATTAATAAAATGTAATTTTATTAGAAACTATTAAATAATAATGTAATAAAAGATTGAAAAATAGATGGTAACATAATTCAAATAGAGCACACATTAAATCCAGATTCACCAGTAGGAATACAAATATACAGTATATTAAACACAGGTTTGTGATAAGTAAACCATGTTAGTACAAACTGATTAAACCAATCTGTGCAGTAGAATATAAAAAGTAATAGATGGGACCCTGTGCTCTTTTGTGCCGCCCCAACTTAGACCCTATCTGAAGAAATACTGGAGAGTAATTGCTTAACTGGGATCTCAGAATCTTTTGTAATTTATTAGCAAGCAGACTTAAAAAAAATCTTCTTTTGGAGTGTTTGATTAGGTACATTTGGGTTATCTTAGAGTTGTCTACTACAAGTATGATTTTGAGGGCTTCATTCTTGAATAAATGTCCTTTTTCGTAAATACTAGAGTTTGTTTCAATAGACTCCTTCGTGGATCACTTATGTTAAGATGTGTATCGTACCTAAAGTACAGGAGTTACTAACAGTCTTATATATATACACATATACACATATATATAAAACTTTAGGGCCAGCGTCCAAAACATTGCTATAACTGACTTCACAGAGCACTGCTATCTAACATGGCAAATAAAACTTGCACAAAATATTTTCCTGAATTACCTAATTCTGAAAGGTCTTGCTCTTTCTTTGTTCGTTCATTATTCTTGCAGTTGTTGGGGTGTGGGATAACCCTTTGGGTCTTACACCCATATACCCATAAAACATTTGAGCTGACTGAATATAAACTTCCTTTATAGCACTAGTTCTGTGTAATATGCAACTTACTAAACAGCGCTTATCTGAAAACAATTGGTGAGGACTTGGTTTCAGAGCCATCAGGGTATTATCAATTTCCAATTCGATAAGGGGATTTCTAGATTCTTGGGTTACCAATAGAGCATAACAATTTTAAACTTCTTTGGTCTATTGACTGAGGAACAGTGTTTCTTTTTCTGGTTGCTGTGTTCAATTCTTGTTTAATTTTGGGTGGGTAGAGAGTATTTGTTAAAGTGAGTTCATTAAAAGTAGAAAAAATACTTAAAAGTTATACATACAAATTAAGTAAAATATTATGCTACATTTAAAAAAAATAGATAAATTTCCCTCTCATTTTTGCAGTTTTCAATTTCATAACCCAAAACCTAAATGTTTTTAGTTCACATTTGTTTTTGGAGTTATTCTTGGCACTAACTTTTTTTGGGTAATTGCTTTTAAATATTTAGAATTTATGAAATAGAGTTTTCATATTTAAGAAAAAAATGACAAATATTCCAATTGAGATTTCTCCATATTACATGCATTTCTGCTGTTAATGTTATCTTCTTTTGAAAAGGGAAAGTGGAGGGTTTTAATATTTTTCAAGTACACAGAAGACTGCTTTAAATCTGAAAAAGTTTCTATTACTGAGAGGTTTTGCTCTATAAACATTGAAGACCTTCAGAGATAGACAGGAAAATCTATGATTTTTAGAACTTCAATTAGTTGAGGAAGAAATTTTATAATTCACTGTACATTCCAGTTCTCTCAAGTGAAGGACAATGTGATCTTTTCCTATGACTGCCTACTTTATTAGCTTTTTTGAAAATAATACACTGCTTTAAAAAATGAATACCATATAAACAGGTTCAAGCATACTATTCTTTCTTAAAGGACATCTTGTTACTATTTTGCACTGATAGAAAAGTATTTTACCTAAAATCTGTATGTTAAAGCGGTTGTATAGGTTTGAAATGAATATCTGTCTTTAAACACTATGCCATTTTTACAGATTTGTACTTGTCTAATTCATCCCTAAACTTGATATATACCTACAGTATATATCACGGAAAGTAAAATATGAATATTGTAAGGCCGCAGCTGGGAAGGTCTGCGATGGAGTGTATATCCCAGACAGGTTCTGGGCGTATGCCTGGAGAGGCAAGATACATGGCACCAAGGTAAGAACCTTGGTGGCGTGAAAGGCCATTGTTAAATAGGTGTCGGCAGTACAGACTGTCGACATACATTTAAGTTGTCTGTAGTACGGCTACCAGCCATTCCGGGTCGGCCTTCATTGGGGAATAAGCATAGAGCAGGGTGGGTTGCTTACCCCATGGCTCCACTCCGGTTTTCCCGGTGGTATATAAGGTCAGCAGGTAAACTGACTGGGCGGGCTGCATCTCCAGTCTACCTTCTGGGCTGGAGACATTCACACTGGTGGAAGCCAGTGTCTGCTACACCAGCTCCCAAGGTGCTAGTGAGGGAACTACACCTGTGTATAGTAAGCGCTCAGATGAGCAGGAGTTTTGTTTATGTTTATATGTTTGCTGTGCAGTTTTGCCATACGTTTTTGTTTTGCTGGTGAAATAAAAAAACCCCGGAAGCAAGACACCGTTTGAACCAGATATCTGCCTCTGTCCCC
>JAODAL010034983.1:0-43514 GCA_025379985.1 Phyllomedusa bahiana | reverse complement strand
GGAAAAAGAGAGGAACGTTGGGGAGATTAAATTCAAGTAGCTCTGAGTTATAAAAATTGTTGCACAGGTCAGACCCACCTGAGCAGTCAACAAATAAACCTGTACATGCAGCAAATATACCACACATATTACCGTCATACTGTATCACCATAAATCCCAATAATAAAACTAAATAAGGACCTAATAGTACAGCCAGATCATGACCCGATGTGACCACCACATTAAGTCTATGAGTCGTACTCAGGCCCTGGAGGTATATGAGTGATTACAGAGCAGTTACAGAAAGTGACTCACAGCTGACATCTTCTCTGCAGAAAACATAAGTGATTACAGTGCATTTACAGCCAATGACTCACAGGTGACGTCTTCTATGCAGATATATAAGTGATTACAGTGCAGTTACAGCCAGTGACTCACAGCTGACATCTTCTCTGCAGACATATAAGTGGTTACAGTGCAGTTACAGCCAATGACTCACAGCTGACGTCTTCTCTGCAGACATATAAGTGATTACAGTGTAGTTTTAGCCAGTGACTCCCAAGTGACATTTTCTCTGCAAACATAAAACTGATAACATTGCAGTTACAGCCAGTGACACACAGGTGATGTCTTCTATGATTAGAGTTGTTCTCTTCCTTTTTTTTCCTTTTGGCCTAGTGTGCCATGATGACGTCTCCTACCACGACAGAAATCTCTGGAGGAAGGGAAAGGAAGGTCAGAGAATTCTAAAGAGGGGTATGGAGATGTCAGAAAGCTCTAGAGAGAGGGACATAGTGTCATGGATCAGGGTAATGGGTTTTAAATTTAATGGATTCTAGGAGGTTTATCTATAAGAAAAGATAAAGTACCAGCAGGAATGTGCTGAGGGGGCTGGGATTAGGAGATGCTCCCAGGCAGTGGCGTGATGAATTGACTTCATCAATCTGCTTCCCAGTTTACTGGATGACCGTAAGCAGTTCTCAACTGTCCACAAGCCCCGGATAAAACAACCCAGCAATGTCCCCAAATATTGGAGAATACTTGCCCTATTCATCAAATATATTAATTTTGTGTATCATAAATATATTTACCCGACATATTCCTATGACTCTGTTATGATCCACATCGGTACCTGTTGGGGACAAGAAAGTTTTTTGTTTGGGGCCATATTTTTCCTATAAAAGCTATTGGGTCTTCTACTATACACATCAGGGTTCAGTGGCCACACAACATCCTGGCACATGTTAGTTGTTCAACCAAAGGTATTACCATAATCACGGAAGATCGCTCACCAGTGCACCAGATCTCCATGGAAAATTTGACCACCAAGTGACTGGGGATCCTAACGAGCTGGAGGACACAAGTGAGCTGAGACCCAATGATGAGCCATGCAGAGGAGAGTCTGTGAACATTAGATTATAGGGAGAGTGCTTGGTCTAATGTATTTCAGTTTGCCCTGGTGAGGACGGGCTCTCTTCTGTTATTGAAGCATGCCAACTGCCACCAACTTGTTTGCTGTTCCTTTGATGATGGCTATACTGCCTCATTGCTTGTCTTACAACCTACACCTATTTTGCGCTTATAGAGGATAATACAGTGTGAACTGGAATTTGGGGTCTGTTTGTGGTGACCTAGAATTTTTTAGGTTCTTATTTACTTGATAACTGTGTTTTACTTAAAGACTTTTTGAGTCCACTGGCTGAGGAGAAGATGAAGAACCTGTGTGTGGTTGTGACATTTCAAAGGACTTTATTGCAAGATGACAAGATAGAACAGGGTATACAGGCAGTTCGTGAAATATCTTGTGTGGAAGGTGAATGGATCTTTAGGACCATGATTGACAGTTGCCTGACCTGTCGTATGGTCAGAGGAACAGCGGACTTTGCACCAGCAGGTGGCACACACTAGGAAAACAGTACTCTAGAACAGCAGACAGAACACACGAGGAACAACAGACTCCAGACCAGAAGGCGAAACATACATGGTCCAGCGGACTCCAGAACAGCAGAAAAAACACAGGGCACAGCGGAATCTGGACAAGCAGACAGAACAGACCTAGAACATTGGACTCCAGACCAGCAGTTGGCACATACCGAGAACAGTGGACTCTAGACCAGTAGGGTCTAGAGTTCGCTGTTCCCGGTATGTGCCAACTGCTGGTCTGGAGTCCAATGTCACACATTTTGCTGTAGGCAAACTTAAACTCTATCAGTTCTCTATCTGTAAAACACTAAAACGTAACTTTTATTATGTATAACTCTTAACCTCTATACACACTATTTAAAAACCTGATTTCTAACCTCACATTTAACCCTTTTTGCTTCTGAAAGAAGGAATAACTCCTTTTCTATTATCAAATCTGGTGGAGCACCACCTATTAACAGGAGAGACTTATATCTATAGCAAAGTACTAGCTCCAGTAAGGGATCCCAAGCCTACTACTTGGGCAGTCGTCCCTAATCTCATGGACACAGAACAAATAAGGCCCCCTTGTGACACCGTCTGCAGCAGGTGACACTTCTAGACAGAGGTGAGAGATCACAATTTAAAACTTCATATCTGACCTCGCCGACATCTTTCGCCAGCTAACCTGGCTTCATCAGGGGTTAGAGGTCCAATCACATGTGGTCTAAGCTCACTTCATTTTATATCATGTTAGGTACACCCCCTATTCAGGTGTTCACCAATTAGCCATCAGAGAATTCATATAAAACCCACTCCCCCTTCCACTCTCCTGCACGCACACTTATAATATGTCCTGCTAAAGCTGCCACCATGCTCCCATGAACAGCAATCCTCAGTCAAATTCGCCATCTCCATAACAGGCTTGCGCCCCATCTTACCGTACTGCCCGTGCCAACGCACTGCGCCAGCAGACACCTCAGCCCTGTTGATCTAGTGCTGGCTAGATGCAACTAGATGCAGTGGCATTTGAGGATGCTGGTATTTTTGCATGCTGTGAGGTCAAACTGCGGGAGGGCTAACCATAGAGCCTGCAGCTTTATTAAAATGAATATGAATATTACATGTATAAGAGGAGTGGTTTATGGAAATAGTTTGAGACAATAGTGTACAGTACAATGGAATATGTATTTAACCCCTTACCGCCGGAGCCAGTTTTGGCCTCTCTGATAGAGGCCCATTTTTTAAATCTGTCATGTGTCACTGTACGTGAGAATAACTTTTTGACACTTTAACCTATCCATGTGATTCAGAGATTGTTTTCTCGTGACTAGTGTTGAGCGATTACGTTGGCTATCGACATCGGGCGATAGTCGATAGTCGGCCACCAGCGATAAGGTTTTCGATAGTCGATAGTCGATCATCTCCGATGACCATTAAAGTCCCTATGGGAGAGGCAACAACACCTACATTTCACACCACCCAAACAGGGCTGAGAAGCTCGGAATGTAAACACCACAACAGTCCCAAATGGATAATACCTGCTACATCTTCAAGGCACAACACTTAGGCTAATAAAAGCCACAGAAAAAAGTCACAACACAATCACTATCCCTGACATGTAAACCACATCATGACCCTTAAACCTAATCACCCGCCGCCCCAAAATGTAAAAAAGGTGCCAGAGAGGCAGTATGAAAATGAATCCATCATTGTTTTCCCTTGAACTGGACATTGAATATCCTGTCCTGGAACGCATGAGAAGCCCCCCAAACCTGCTCATGACCCCCACATTTAAAAGGTGCCGGAAAAAGGAGTCCTTTCAACCACCATTTTAGCTTCACTGGACATTGACTCTACCTGTACTGGCCACAGCCCTGAGCCCCAAACCTGCATGATGCGTTCCCACATTTTAAAAAGTGCCACTTGGCCGGTGAAAAGGGAGTCTTCAAACCACCATATTAGTTTCACTGGACATTGACTAATATACCTAGTCCTGGGCCACACATGAGCCCAAAACCTGCAAAACGCCCCACGATTAAAAAAGTGCCGGAAAGAAGGAGTCATTTCACCACCACTTTAAAGTTTTATTACACTGGACCATTGACTATACCGTCCCCTGGGCCACAGCATGATCACCAAAACCTGCATGAAACCCCCACATATAAAAAGTGCCTGGAAAAAGGAGTTCCTTTAACCACCATTTTATAGTTTCACCACAGGGACATTTAACTAAACCTTGTTTTGGGCCACACATGAGCCCCAAACCTGCATAGACCCCCCACATTTGTTATAAAGTGCCGGAAAAAAAGGAGTCCTTTTCAGACCTCTTTATCAAGCCACCATTTTAGTTTTCATCACTGGACATTGACTATACCTTCCTAGGGCACAGCAATGAGCCCCAAACCTGCATGAACCACCCCCACAATTTAAAACTTGCCTGGAAAAAGGAGTCTTTCAACACCATTATAGTATTCACTCGGACATATGAACTAACCTGTCCTGGGGGCCATCAGCATGAGCCCCAAACATATTTTTTTAACCGCAATGACCCCCCACATTTAAAAATGTGCCAAAAAGTGCCGGAAAAAGATCCTTTTAAAACCACCATTTTAGTTTCATCACTGGACATTGACTATACCTGTTCCAGGGCCACAGCAATTGAGCCCCCAAATCTGCATGACCTCCACATTTAAAAAAAGTGGCCGGAGAAACGGAGTCTATTCAACCACCCTTATAGTTGAACTGGACCTTGACTATAAATACCTGTCCTGGGCTACAGCAAAAGCCACAGCAAAAGGCACCTGAACCAGTCATGACCCCAGATTCAAAAGAGACCTCCGGAAAAAAGGAGTCTGTTCTCAACCACCATGTTTTAGTAGAACTGGTCATTGACTATACCTTCCTGTGCCACAGCATGTAACCGCAGGTGCTGGAGTTTACAGTGGGCTGCGGTGAGAGCATAACAGGCTGGCGTCCAGTCCATCTAATACACACGAAACGCAGGTTAAAATGCCCTGATGACGCAGCAACGAAAACGTGTCGAGCGTGAAGCAGATTTCGAAGTGGAAGTGGGAGAGAACTCCAGCCTTCCATTCCTCTGTACACAGTCAATACCTGGGTCGCGCTGTGCCCCCCTCCTGTATGAAGTGTGGGACCAATTGAGCTTCACTCCACTTGGAAATAACTGGTGGTTAACCCTCCTGTTACACCCATGCCCTTATCTTGGCATTCTTTTGTCTCATTTTTAACTCAGACGTCTGAGGAAATGGTCTCTGTACTTTGTTTCTCTCTGTCCGTGCACCATACTCCATGTCCTCGTGAATAAAACCACATCTGTGTCAAGTTTTCCAGTATCTTCCCTTGTTACAAATTCCCAGAGGCATTTTTTTAACCAGCCTATTAATGTACGAATGCAAGTTTTTTGAGTAACTTTAATTCTAGAAAACACATTTATTAAAAATCGGACGGAATCCCACATGACTTTTGTTTCTTCTTTCTCTCTTTTTTAATTGTATTAAATGGGTTAGTCTCAATAACAGGGAATGATAGCTATTTAAAGTTCTTTCTGCAAAAACAAGTCCATTTTGCAATATGGTGGTCCCATTAACCACGAGTGTCCTACTTATTCCCATGTTCTGACAGCAACCATCAGCCCTTAGCCACTCTTGGAACATTGTGAAGAACAAATGTCTGTTAGAAACAACATTTTTTAGAATAGGACCCTTTATAATAGCAGCATGTTACAGCAAAAATGCCTCGGCAAAAATTCAGAAGCAGAGAACCCTTGAGACCACTTGGACAATTGTGAAGAACAGAATTGTCGTTAGAAACAACATTTTTTTAGAACAGGACCCGTGTAGAATAGCTGCATGTGCACAGCACAAGAATGCCATGCCCCCAAAAATTCAAAACATGACCAATGATCAAGCCACTTTTGAGCAATTGTGAAGAGAACAAATGTTAATTAGAAACATCAACATTTTTTAGAATAGGACCTGTAGTAAAATGCTTGCATTATCAAAGCAGCATGACCCAAAAAATTAAAAAATTACTCTATCTTTCTACAGTCTCATCCACTGTTAAAAAATTGTGAGGGGAGAAATGCCACGTTAGAAGGCCAGCCATTTTCTGTTCCAAAGGACCATGATAAATTGCCTGTATCTGCTCACAGCAACATGACCCCAAAAAATTTATAAATATGACTTCACAGCCACTGTTTAAAAAATGTGAGGCAACATGTGACCCCATAACCATTGACAATGGAAAAATTCTAAAGATGAAGTGAGTAAATGGAGAATATGGTTTGTGTAATGAAACCATGGTGTCTTTTAGTCCTACCACACAGTGCAAAACATAAACCAGGACAGCAAAACCACCCAACCAAGCAAAAAGAACTGTTGGAATTGAGATTAAAATTGAGTAAAGGAAATTATCAATTTAAAAAATAAGTTTTTTCAAGAGGAGAATGAACCATTTCTTATTGTGAGAGGGAATTGAAGTAGACCATCAACTAATGAATACGGTTGAACCTCGGCAATTGGGTGGGGCCACAACATCATCAGAGAGATCCATGCGCTGAGTCATCAATCTTGATGAAAATTTCAAAGCTAACCACATTTATCTTGGAAAAAAGCCGTATGGCGTTTGTCTGTAATTATGACTCCGTCCGGCTGTGCTGAAAGGTTCCCGCTCAGATATGACCCCCTTGCTGCTGGGGCAGGACAACACCCTGCGTATGGCGTATGCGAGCCAGCTCGGGCATTCGGCCAATGTTGGATACCCCGAAAGGTCTAATGGGTCCTGAACACATACAAAAACATCTGTGTGATGAGAACGCAGATACCCCGTGCCCCCATGATCTTAATATTGGCTCTGGGTGTTTGTATTGTTGCCCTGCATTTGCATGCGTTTGGAGAAGTGGTAATAAAGATTTTCCAGAGGTCACCCATTAGGCCTTCCTTGTTCTGGCCACCTTGCCTGCAGTTGCCCCGCGGCTGCTCGCCCCGCTAACTGCTACTTGGCCAGCTCTACTGCTGTCACGTTCGCTGGGCGTTGATTCCACCTTGTCATTTGATGAACGTGAAGCAGACGCAAACAGAATGTTCTCCCAGTAGATCAATCAAGCAAGGACACCATTCCTGCTTTTACTGTGGTCTCCATTTCCCTGCATTTTATTACTCTCATATTTTGGGTGGTTGGAAGTGGAAAGTGGCTGAGTTTTTTTTGTAACCGGGGGGATCCGGAGGGTGGCCACCCATGTAAACTGGTGTTCATTTTGAATGGCCCTTAATGCGAGGATTCAATGTATGGAGGTGAAATGGAGCATGTCCAAGCACTCATGTGGAGAGATGGAGCCCTTGAGTTACCAAGCCGTCTGGGTTGGAGGCACTACAAACTCACTTCTTCATCTTGCCTCAAATTTCACACCAAACTCTTTGCCAAGGCAAAGGGACGTCCGGTGTCCTAGGAATCCTCCTCCTCCTCCTCCGGCTTCCCTCCTGCACAGCATCAAACACAGCCCTGACCTTCCTCAATGATGCACCCTGAGAGCTTGAGTGCGCCATTGCACTAGCTCTGAACCCTTAACCACTTGCCCTTAAATGAGACCGATAAAATTGAGAAACTGTCCCGGTCCTTGTTGTGATTTGACGGAAGAAGGCTCCTGTAGTCTGCATCTGTGTCCCGTCACTCCCCACTCTCCTCCACCGGTCGCTGTGCGTGACCTGAGTGATTTTCATAGAGTCCAACGATCGTTCCAGAACTAAGTCACCACAAAGGCTCATGCAGACAAGGCCACGTCCCACATGACACCATTTTGTGATTTGCTTCTTCCAAACTGGCAAGGATATAGGTGCGAGCTCTTTCACCTGCTTCCACTCTCGGTGGCTCCAACACACCCCGAGGTCTGCAAAACCGCTGCTTTCAGCATGTGTCCACTACTTCTACTGCGTAATTGGCATTGCGCTGCTGCTCCCAACAATCGCTGGAGCATGTGGATGGTGGAATTCCAGCACGTGATGCCTACGTCAACAAAGGACGGTTGACGGGGAGGCCGAGCTGGACCTGTAACGCAGCCCTGGCGGGACAAAGAGGGTGCGAACGGCGTAATGTGCAAACTCAGACCTCGAGCCTTCTTCATCAAGGCGTCTAGGAACCCGGGTAGCTCTTTAGAAATTTCTGGACGACAAGGTTACTTGACAATGTCCAGGCCAAGGGATGAGCCCAGCCTAACCGATCTTAAGAAGCGCTAGCGAGATTTTTCGCGCCGTTATCGCACAACCACCTTGCCTGGCACAAGGTTCTTGTCACCCAGGCCAGCGCTCGGGCTCCCCCTCGTTGCTTAGAAGCCGTCCACAGCTCCTGACCTGTTGTGGGAACGGTCCCCTACCAAGATCGATAAATTTCAACACGGCCTGGGTTTTGCTACTGGGCACGTGATGCCCACCAGAGACCCCTTGGGAAAGAGCCCTGCTAACCATCCTGCGTTTTGAAGAGCGTGCGCATGAGCCTGAGGAGCCACCGTCACTCCCCAGAGAACATCCACTCCAGCCACCCAGCTCACCCCGTGGAGCAGTCTCAGGATATAGCGCCTTGGCCGAGCTTACTAACCAAGAGTCGGATGGTGAGATGGACTTATCCCGTGACACAGAATGCAACAAAGAACGGCGCTTTGAAATTTTAGATGACACTAGCTGCCATGGCAGGGAACGACGGCTTTTTTCTGGCAAAGAAAAGCCCTGCCGGGCATCTGATATATGGTGGCCGGCTAGGCCAATGGACTTGCGGAACCCATCTGTGTCCCAAACCAGACGGAAAGGCAACATTTCCAATCCAAAAGCCTGCAATGCCTGCGATTCAGTCATTATTGGTCTTTGGTAATGGTTTTGGGTTAAAATTGTGTTTCATCTGCTCCCAAACCAGTGAAGACAGAAGGCTGGCTGCTATACTGGACTGGGACATGCCTGCTGTACGTGTGCAGGACGTCAGAACCATGGCAAAAGGAGAATGGGTAAAGGATGGGTCACTCCTCTGGTTGTGGCGGTGGTACTCGGTGCCACGGTGGAGGCATGAAGCGGGGGTAGGCTGAATATCCCACCCCATATCATGACTCAACGAAACAATGGCATCTGAGGAACGCTTGGTGGTGGCGTGGAGGAGGAGGAGGCAAGAGACAGATGGTGTGGACGAGTTGGAGTTGCCCGTACGCACTGGCCTTATTTTGCCAAAGTGTATCCCCATCCATTTCAACACATCATCGCTTGCATGTGACTAGACTAATGTTGGTGGGTGGTTAACCACTTAGATTTTCTTGCCTCTACTTATGCGTTTCGGCAAAGGCGGGGCATATGAACTTCCGCTGGTGTTTGAATCAAGGCTTGGCTCAAAAGAAGGCACCAGGCTTTGAGAGGTATCCTGTACCTTTTAGACGGCGATAAGCGAAAAAGTAAAGGGAAAAGGAGGAAAGGGCCGGTGTACATGTTTTTTATTATAATTGTTTTTTTTTTTTTTTTTTTTTTTGTGTTTTTGTTGTTTTACTTTTTTTCACTTTATTCACTTTTATTTTTTAAAAATAAACTGTTTTTTTTTTACCTTTCCCCAGACAGTTGGAATATAATATAACATCAATCTTCAGAACTTTCGTTAGGTTGCTGTTATAATGCAAGCCAGTGCATAGCATTGTTGCTAGCACTGGTCGCCTATGACAACTGAACAGTCACAATGTCCAACAATGCCATTTGGGAGATCTGACTTCACAGAGCAGACCCGTGAACTGAATCTTCAGAACCCGGCAGTCTGGTAGTAGATCATTGCTTGCACAGTTCGTGAGCAGCCAGTGCCCGGGTCCGCCGCCGAGGAGCAGCAGGATGCTCCCTCCCTCCCCTCCTGCCAGCGCTTAGCTCCGACGATCTTAATTTGATCGTCGGAAGTTTACGTGGTTAGACAACCTCGCGTCCGGGAGCTCCCTCCGGCCGGGGGTGATCTAGCATGAAAGCCAGCGTAATTTTTACCGATTGGTCCCTATGTTCGCGATCGCGCTGCTGGCTCGCCCGGCAAGCCCGCGCATCGTCCAGGGCGTAAGGCATACGTCCAATTTGCGGGAAGTCAACCTTCCGCTAGGGGCCGTGAAGCATAACGCCCAATGTCGGGGAAGGGGTTAATAGGGCTTGCAGCTTTATTAAAATGAATATTGTATAATAATAATATAGGAAATGGCTTTATGGGAAGGAATAATATGAACAGTGGTTGTACAGTACAGTGGAATCTATATTCCCAATGAATAGCAATAATTAGACTGGAAGAGAAGGGGCTTTATGGGAGTTTGATAAAGCTTGCAGTGATGCTGTGAAGGTAACACCCTATTCTGCTTAGTTCCGTTCTATGTTGAGGCACGCAAATTGCAATAAAATGAAAAAATAAAGACCGGAAACCATCATCACAGTCATGGCTGAGGTGTCTGCTGGTGCAGTGCGTTGGCCCGGGCCAGTAAACGGTAAGATGGGGCAGCGAGCGCTTGTTTATAGGGAGAATGCCAATTTTGCCTTGAGGGATTGCAGTTCATGGAAAAAGCAAATGGTGGCCGTCTTTAATCCAGGCATATTATGAGTGTGCGTGAGTATGAAAGCGAAGGGGGAGTGGTGTTATTATGATGTATTCTCTTATGGCTCATTGGTGAGCACATGAATAGGTTTATACCGAACACCATGATATATAAAAGGAAGTGAGCTTAGAACCATACATGTATCGTACCTCTTAAGACCTTGATGAAGCCAGGTTAGCTGGTGAAACATTGTGGGATGTCAGAAGGAAGGAGAAGGAGACGATTTTAAATTGTGATATACTCCCCTCTGGTCTACACAATTAATCCAGCCCGCTGCAGATGGGTGTCACACGTGGCCTTATTTTGATTTTCTGAGTTCCCTATGAGATTTTAGGGACGACTGCCCAAGGTAGTTTGGCTTGGGATCCCTTACTCTGGAGCAAGTAATTTGTCTATAGATATTAAGGCGTCTCCACCTGTTAATAGGTTGTGCTCCACCATACCTTGATAATAGGAAAGAAGTTTTAAATTATCCTTCTTTCAGAAGCAAAAAGGGGTTAAATGAATGAGTATTAAGAAATCGGTTTTTAATTAGTGTGTAAAAGAGGTTAAGAGTAATACAAAATAAAAGTTACGTTTTAGAGTTTTAAAAAACAGATAGAGAACTGATAAGTTTTAAGTTTGCCTAGACGGCAAAATTAGTAAATGAAGTTGACAAAACTCCCAACTCTCCTTGTTCTCATTTGTGAATTCCCCAATTTTTTTTTGGAGATAATGTGACAATGTCCCACACATTGCAACAGCAGAATCACAGTCCCAGTATTTCACAGCACACTGGAACAGTCGACTAACAGTTCAAATATTTGGCATGACACCAAGCACAGCAGAATTTGGGATCCAACATTAGCACACGCTGGGAACAGCGTACCCAGGACCAGCAGGGTAACAAACACACACAGCTGGATTCTGGACCAGCATGAGATGACACCAGTAGTGAGGACTCAAGACCCAACACTGAGGCATCCCAGTAACACGGAGACTACAGATCTAAGGAAGGACTTTAAAGGATTTGCTTGCTACAAGGATTGCTTTATATTGAGTAAAGAATCTTGCAAAAACAATTCACTTTTGCAATATTGTCCATTAACAAGTGCCCTACCTATTTCCTAGAATTCCCTCGTTGTAGGGCATTATCAGCTCCATGAGGTCCGCTTTATCTACAGACCTGTTTACTTATCTCTATGATAGTCGCTGTCAGTACTTGTTGCTATAGCTACAGACCTGGCATCTACTGCAGCCTAGTGGAAGCCAGTAAACACGCCCCTGAATTTAAATTGAAACCAAGAAAACAGGACTGAGGTAAGATGAATCACTTTGGTGAGACAACCCCTTAAGACAGGTTCCTGAACAGCAGGAGACACATAGATTATGGATACAGCAGACTCAGGATGGGATGCAGACTCCAAGAGGTCAGGACAAGATTGCAAATAGCAGGAGAGACGAGGACACCAGCAGACAAGGACACAAGCATCAAAAAAGGCTGAAACAGAGACATAACAAGCAGATGGGCAAAGGTCAAACCAGACCAGTGTCACGGTTCGCGGTAGTGGATCCACTTGACCACCGCAAGCGATGGTGTTAGCCACGCTAGGGAGCGGAATCTAAGTAGGTCCCGCTTTTCACCAGATCCCGCCACAAAGCGGCCCCTGACGTGATTTGCTTACAGTGGCAGCCGAGGTGTAGCATGGTACAGAATCGTCAGGCAGGCTCGTAGTCAGGGACAGGCAATAAGGTGAGGACAGGCAGCAAAGGTTCATGGTCGAGAGATGGAGGCAAGAAGGTACGGTACACGGTAATCAGGATGAGACTTAAGGAAAGCTTTCTCAGAAGGCGGTAAGGCACTAAAGATCCGGCAGTGTAATCAGGAAGAGGCAGGCTTAAATAGGGGCAGCGACCGGCCATACCGAATTTCCGGTGCACTGGCCCTTTAAATTTAACACTGACGGTGCGCACGCCCTAGGGAGCGGGGCACGGATGCGCCTGTGACCCGGGATGCGGGTTGCAGGTGCATCCGTGATAACCAGCAATACATGTGAGGGCTATGGTCACAGGAAAATCAGACTGCAGGAGTCTTAGAGAGCTTGAGCCTCAGTGCAATAGATCCTAGAATACACACCAGTACTCAGGCCTAGACTGGCAGTAGTAGCTAGGTTTTATAGCTCAGCCTGACAGTATTGGAGCAGGTGGTTAACTGTCACCTTGTTAGATGGTAAAGGAGACAGAAAAAAAACCAGATTCCAACCACCAGGATCTGATGTCCTAATGCAGACAGAAGAGGAACCAGAGACCTTACAGATAGTGGTCGTGGTTTTATCTCTCCTGGGTGCTGAGATCCACTCTGGTACAATGGTTTATTTTACAGGTGAAGAAATCATTTCTCTTGATTCTCTCATAGAAAATAATTAGAGACTATTTAAGTATTCACATTACTGTATATTCCTGGTGGTCAAGATCCTTCACAAATGGTGGTTGAGAATGGTTTGGGGTTAAAACCTAATCTCCCGGGAGTTACAGAAAGGACTATGTTGTTAACAGTTAAGCTTCCAAAAAAATATAATTTGGTTATCATGTTAGGATAAGGATGGTGAAGGATTATTGATGGTTTTAAAACAATATCCACCGAATTTGAAATGGATGAGCAACCACTACTTTCCGTAGAGAGCCCGCTTCCTTCTCTCAACCAGTCACTTATAACACGTAACTCATAAATCATAAAGAAACATTTAATCCAATTATTCTTTTGTGCATACAAATTTAAAGCACTTCACTGGCTAGTGATGAGCGAATCCTAAAAAGTTCGAGTACAACCGTGAACTTTGAGAAGGTTGGTTCGAATTTCGAGTCGAACTCGAACTCGAATTTCGAACCCCATTAATCAATGGGAGATGATGTTCAGGTTAATTTTTATACCTATACAGGTGAGGAGAAGCTGAAATTACCATCCATAACAGTAAACTGGATACGTGGAAAAACTTAGTGAAGAAAATATGGCTCAAAGAGTGACAGAAAAATATTGATGTCACTGGCAACTGTAGTGGATCCTCTGGACCACCGCAAGCGATGGCGTAAGCCACGCCAGGGAGCGGCATCTAAGTTTTCACCAGAGCCCGCCGCAAGGCGGAATGGACTTGCGGCGGTGGGAGTCTACCAGGTCGCTTCCAATGACATGACTTGCTTACGGAGGCAGCTGAGGTGTAGCATGGTACAAAATTGTAAGGCAGGCTCGTAGTCGGGGACAGGCAGGAAGGTCAGGACAGGCAGCTAGGTTGGTGGTCGATGACAAGCAGGAAGGTCAGGGCAGGCGGCTAGATTCGTGGTCGACGGACGGAGGCAAATGGTACAGTACACGGTAATAAGAACAAGACTTCAGGAACGCTTTCTCAGTAGGCGGTAAGGCACTAAAGATCCGGCAGGGTAACCAGGAAAAGGCAGGCTTAAATAGGGCAGCGACCGGCAATTGCACATTACCGGTGCGCTGGTCCTTTAAATTCTAGGGAGAGGGGCCACGCGCGCTGTGGGACAGAGACTACAGCAGGAGTGTGGCCGGGTAAGTCTACAGGGGGACATGCAGGGGAATCAGCACGCCCGCGACCAGACATGCGGGTTGCGGCGCCGCTCGGCAGTGGGGCATGGATGCGCCTGTGACTCGGGATGAGGGTCGCAGGGACATCCATGACAGTACCTCCCCGCTTTGGCCTCCCCCTCTTTCTGGCCTGAAGGAATCTCCGGATAACATTATGGTCCAGAATATTGTCTTCTGGTTCCCACGACCTTTCTTCGGGCCCGATCCCTTTCCACTCAATGAGGAAAAGATGCTTCCCTCTGACCGTCTTCATATCCAGAATCTCCATTACAGTAAAGATATTGGTGGTGTCAGCCTCATGAGTGGGAGGAGCAACTTTCTGAGAAAAATGATTTAGGATGATCGGCTTCAGAAGAGAGACATGGAAGGAGTTCGGGACCCGCATAGTGGGAGGAAGGCAGAGCTTGCATGCCACAGGGTTTGTGCGCTTCAGCACCTTGAACGGTCACAAGAACCGGGGACCAAGCTTATAGCCCGGGATCTTGAGGCGGAGAGATTTCACCGACAACCACACCTTGTCACCAGGAGAGAAGATGGATGAAGGTCTTCGCTTTTTGTCAGCTTGTATCTTGTTACGAGCGGAAGCCCGGAGTAGAGATTGGCGTGTCTGATTCCAGATGGCTTTTAGGTCCTGGACCAACTCTTCCATGGCTGGAACCTTGGAGGGCACTGGGAGGGGGAGAGGTGGACGCGAATGTCGTCCGTAGACAATGAAGAAGGGAGCGGCACCGGCAGATTCTGAGTCTAAAGAGTTGTAAGAGAACTCAGCCCAAGGTAGCAGGTTAAACCAATCATCCTGACGTGTGGAGAGGAAGTGTCGCAGATAGCAGCCTAGAGTCTGATTAACTCTCTCCACTTGCCCGTTAGACTGAGGATGGTAGGCCGAAGAGAAGTCCAGCTTCACTTGGAGTTGGCTACAGAGGGAGCGCCAGAACCTGGATACAAATTGGACTACCCAATCAAAAACAATGTGCTGAGGAAGCCCATGTAGTCGGAAGATGTGTTGAAAAAACTGGCAAGGCGAGGGGCAGAGGGAAGACCTGGCAGAGGAACAAAGTGAGACATTTTGGAGAACCGGTCCGTGTCCACCCAGATAACAGTATTACCAGAGGAAGGTGGGAGGTCAGTAATAAGGTCCATAGCCACGTGGGTCCAGGGACAGCTGGGAATCAGCAGCGGCTGAAGCAGGCCTGTCGGCTTGAGACGAGACGACTTATTATGGGCATAAGTAGCGTAATATTCCACAAACTCTCGAACATCTCGGGCCAGGCCAGGCCACCAATAAAAACGGGAAATAAGCAAGCAAGATTTCTGAACCCCTGGGTGCCCAGCCACACGAGAGCAATGACCCCAAGACAGTATCCTCTTCTGTATATCCGGGCGTACATAAATCTTGCCGAGAGGAATTTGTTGTAGGTCAACGGGCACAGCAGAGATCAGCAGTTCTGGGGGAATGATGTGCCATGGAGCAGGTTCATCCCCAATCACGTCAGAGGCATGGGAAAGGGCGTCACCTTGACATTCTTCTCCGCCGGGCGCAAATGGATTAGAAAGCCGAACTGGGAAAAGAAGAGAGACCAGCGGGCTTGGCGCGGATTAAGTCGTTGGGGTGTCTGGAGATATAAGAGGTTATGTGGTCAGTGTAGACATTGACCGAGTGACGAGCTCCCTCCAAGAGATAGTGCCATTCCTCCAGGGCCAGCTTGATGGCCATTAATTCCCGGTCGCCAATGGAGTAGTTTCTTTCCGCGGCAGAAAAGGTTTTAAAGAAAAACCTGCATGTGAGGGTCTTGCCCTTGGGCCCTTTTTTGGGTGAGCACAGCCCCGTCCCCCACCGAGGAGGCGTCGACCTCTAGAAAAAATGGTTTCTTTATGTCTGGCCGGGAGAGTACAGGTGCTGAAGCGAAAGCAGACTTCAATTTAGAAAAGGCTTCTTCTGCCGCTGGTGGCCAGAGCTTGAGATTACCATTCTTCTTTGTTAACGCCACTATAGGCGACACCAGCGAGGAAAAATGTGGTATGAACTGCCTATAGTAATTGGCGAAGCCCAGAAATCTCAGTATGGCACAGAGGCCCACGGGTGGTGGCCAAAGCAAGACGGCAGACAGTTTTGTGGGATCCATCTGCAGAACCTGGTTCGAAATAATGTAGCCGAGAAAGGGGAGACTTGTCTTGTGAAAGAGAAACTTTTCGAGCTTGGCATACAGACGGTTTGCACGTAAACGCCTGAGATCTTGTCGCACATGGGCCTGGTGGGATTCTGGATCAGGTGAAAAGATCAGGATGTCATCCAGATAGATGACCACACAGGTGTACAGGAGAACTCTGAAGATATCGTTGACAAACTCCTGGAAGACTGCAAAGGTATTACAGAGTCCGAAGCGCATGACCCGGTACTCGAAGTGCCCATCTCGAGTATTGAAGGCTGTCTTCCATTCGTCTCCTTCAGTAATCCGAATAAGGTTGTAGGCTTCTCGTAGGTCCAGTTTGGAGAAAATCTTGGCTCTACAGAGCCGGTCAAAAAGCTTGGTAATCAACGGCAAGGGGTATCGATTCTTTACGGTGATCTTGTTGAGACTGCGGTAATCGATACATGGACTTAGGGATCCATCCTTCTTCATTACGAAAATAACCAGGCCCCAGCTGGAAAGGAGGACTTACGAATAAACCACTTCTGGAGAGTCACCTTGATATAGGTGGCCATAGCCAAGGTCTCAGGCACCGACAAAGGGAGATGTCCCTGCCCCGTGAAGGAGAGGTTCTGGGCAGAAGGTACATAGGGCAGTCATGGGGGGGGGCGATGTGGAGGCAAGGTCTCTGCTTGCTTCTCGGAGCAGACGTCAGCATACTCTTGATAAGGAGTGGGAAGGCCGGCCAGAGGCTTAGATGGTACTGGAGAAGCGGTAAGCACCAAACAGCTAGACCGACATTCAGGCCTCCAACGCAAGACTTCACCCATCTGCCAGTTGAGCACAGGAGCGTGGTGCTGCAGCCACGGAAGACCCAGAAGGATAGAAGAGGAAGACCGAGGTAACACATAAAACGTAAGTCTCTCCCTATGTAGTGCCCCTATTTGAAGGGACAGAGACTCAGTACGATAGCGGACTGGATCGTGGAAGATCTTCCCACTGACAGAGGAGATGACCAGAGGTTTCTCCAGGTGGACCACAGGGAGATTATGCTGAGACACCAGGGCAGCGTCCAAGAAATTTCCAGCCGAGCCAGAATCCAAGAAGACTGAGCCTTGAAAGTGGGTGCCGACCAGAACGGGTATGGTCAAACGAGGAGAGGCCTTGCTCTCACCTAGGGACGCCTCTCCCACGTACCCTAGGTGCATGCGTTTCCCGGACGTTGAGGACGCAGTGGGCAGGAGCGGAGGAAATGTTCCAAGGTGGCACAATAGAGACAAAGGTTCTCCTCACGTCTCCCGGTTAGCTCCTGAGAGGACAGGTAGGCTCTATCCACTTGCATAGCTTCCTTGGCCACGGGCGGGGAAGACGACTGTGGAGGCCTTAGATATACCGGAGCAAGACGAGGGAGCCGATGAGGTCTAGTCAGTCCTTGTTCCTGGCAGAGCACCTCCTTATATTCTGAGAAACGGATGTCAATCCGAGTAGCCAAGGAGATGAGGTCGCTCAAGAAAGAAGGAAGATCACGGGCAGCCAGCGCATCCTTAACCCGGCTGGAGAGGCCGTTCTTGAAGGTGGTGGCTAATGCCACATCGTTCCATGACAGTTCCGAAGCCAGGGTGCGGAACTGTACCGCGTAATCGCCCACCGAGGAGTCACCTTGACGCAGATTAAGCAAGGCGGTTTCAGCAGAAGAGGCTCAGGCAGGTTCCTCAAACACGCTTCGGAACTCGGCGAGAGAGGCGGTGAGGGTAGCCGTGACCGTATTGTCTCTGTCTTACAGAGGGGTAGCCCAGGCCAGAGCTTTCCCAGAAAGAAGGCTGACCACAAATGAGACCTTCGACCTTTCCGTAAGGAATTGGTTCCCCATTAACTCGATGTGCAGGGAACATTGGGTGATGAAGCCCCTGCAAGCCTTGGAGTCCCCATCAAACTTAGACGGCATAGAAAAATGGAGCCTTGGACCAGCATCCGGTGCGAAAGCCGAAGAAACAGCGGAAGCCACAGGAGTGGGTTGTTGCTGCTGGGTGGCCAGGCACTGCTGCATTATGGTGGAGAGGTGGCTGAGTTGCTGGGCCTGCTGTGCGATCTGCTGGGATTGCTGCTCCACAATGGTGGTTAGGTCAGCGAAGCTAGGCAGAGGCACGTTGTCGGTATCCATGGCGGGATCTTACTGTCACAGGCAATGGAAGTGGATCCTCTGGACCACCGCAAGCGATGGCGTAAGCCACGCCAGGAAGCTGAATCTAAGTAGGTCCCGTTTTTCAGCAGGGCCCGCCACAAAGCGGGATGGACTTGCTGCGGGGGGAGTCTACCAGGTCGCTTCCACTGACGTGACTTGCTTGCGGAGGCAGCTGAGGTGTAGCTTGGTACAAAATCGTAAGGCAAGCTCGTAGTCGGGGACAGGCAGGAAGGTCAGGACAGACGGCAAGGTTCGTGGTCGAGGACAAGCAGGAAGGTCAGGGCAGGCGGCAAGATTCATGGTCGAGAAATGGAGGTAAATGGTATGGTACATGGTAATCAGAACAAAACTTCAGAAATGCTTTCTCAGTAGGCTAAATGGCACTAAAGATCCAGTAGGGTAACCAGGAATAGGGACTGTGACCGGCAATAGCAAATTACCGGTGCACTGGCCCTTTAAATTTAACACTGCCGGCGCTCCCTAGGGAGCGGAGCCGTGCGCGCCGCAGGACAGAGACTACAGCAGGAGCGTGGCTGGGAAAGTCTACAGGGGGAAATGCAGGGGAATGAGCACGCCCAGGACCCCACATGCGGGTCGCGCCGCCGTTTGGCAGCGGGGCACGGATGCGCCTGCGACCCGGGATGAGGGTCGCAGGGGCATCCTTTACAATTGAAAGGCAAAAGTACTTCATTCCGTTCAATGGCTAACTGAAAATATGAGGACAGCTTGCAAGCAGGGGCGTAGCTATAGGAGCAGTGGTAGCAGCTGCTATGAGACCCCTCTAACACATAAGAAGATACTGGTATTGAAAATGGCACATGGTAATTGGCAGGAGCCCCTTACACTTTTTTCACCAGGGCCTAAGAACTTGTCATATTTGTGGTGGCAGCAAGAACATCCCAACAGGGAACAATCAAAAAGTGACCCACAAATATGTTAAAAAATAGGAATTAGTAACATGTGGGGGCCCAATTTGACTTGGTTGTTTGGAGCCCTGAAATGGCTAATAGATGACTTATGGCAGACTGACTGATGACTGATGAAATGTGTATTTCACATTGTCAAGAAGACGCGCCTCAGTTTACTGGTTGGTGATATCGACAACCGGGGAACCAAAATGGTCAGAGATCCACGCTTGATTCATTTTGATAAATGTCAAACGATCCACATTGTCAGGGGAAATATGGATACGTTTGTCTGGAATCACCCCGCCAGCTGTGCTGAAGGTGCGTTCTGAGATAACGCTGGCTGCTGGGCAGGATAAAACTTCTATGATGTGTAGAGCAAGCTCAGGCCATTCATCTAGTTTGGACACCCAGAAGTTGAGTAGGTCCAGACCAAGTCAAAAAACATCAGTGTTGAGCTGCAGGTAGTCATGGACCATGGTCTTAAGGTGGTCTCTGTGTGTCTGAATGCTGCCCTCCCTTGCAGGCATTGGTAAAGTGGTAAAAAAAACTATTGAAAAATGTCACCCAGTAGGCTTTTGCCACACTCCCTGCTGCTGCGGCTACTTGCGATTCTCAAGTTGGTCAATAAGCACTGTCTCAAATTCCTGCATTCTACTGTCAATTTGGGTTGGTGGAAGGAAATTACTCCCTTTTGTCTTGTAACATGGATCAAGGAGGCTGGCCACCCAGTAATTGTTGTTCATTTTGATTGTCTTGATGCGTAGGTCATGTTGCAGGTAATGTAGCATCCAAGCACTCATGTGTGAGATGCTGCCGGGATCTCCCAAGCCTTGGGTCGAGGGATGCTAACCATATCTTCTTTCTCCTCATGTAATCTGTGCCAACCCCTTACATCTGAAGGGTTATCGGTACCAGTGGTGTCCACCCTTGCCTCCTCCTCCTCATCCATTTCCTCATCCTGACCATCACCAGAGCCCTGGCTAGCCTCATGTGCTGTACTCTGTGAGCTGAACTGCCACCCTGCACCCACTCTGGACCTCGAACCACCACCTAAAGAAGACCTATACAATGTGGAAACAGTCAGGCCTTCTACATCCTCTGGCGAGTAAGCGATTGGGCATCAGAGCAGACAAAGTCATCCTCTTTGGCCTCTTGATATTTTGAAATGCCTTCTGACATCAACCAAATTGTGTCATTAAAGAGCTCTTTGGAATAAGGATTATCTAGAGTGGTCTGTATTTTGGGTGACATTTATCCCTTGTTTGCTTCAGGTTGGACTGATTATAATAATGATGATGATGATGACATTCGTGGCTGTGACTGAGAGGAAAAGGAGGTAAAACTGTTGGGTGCAGGGTGTGTTAACCACTGAAGAACAGATTGGCGACGCTCTTCAGTAGTAAGACTCACAGGGAGCCGACCAGGCCTGATGGTCCTGCAACTGATGATGTGTTCACTAATGTGTTGTTCACTAATGTGCCCTGTCTCGTACCTCTATCTCCACGCTCTACACCCCTCCTTGTTTGCTTACAACCTCTAGTTCTCTCCATGTTCAAAAAGATAAATATTAAAAAAGGTAAAGATTTATTAATGGTCTCTTATGGAAGAACTCTACTAGCAACTCTGCAGAACTGGACTTTTCTTTAATCCCAAAAATTTGCAGCAAGTAACCAATATTTGAAATAGATTTCTTTCTATGGCAGATTTGCTGATGGTGTCTTCTGCAGTAGCTGAACCCCCAAATTAGGAGAAATTAACTTTTTGGCACTCAGAATAAAGATGGGAAAGATGCAGCCAGCAAAACAAAACTCCCTAACTATTGCTGTCTATGATTTCCTAAGCTTGTTGTAAAATCGCTGAAAAATTGTGTGCCTGCAATTGGCTGCCTGCATGTAAACAGACAGACAGAGAGCAGTGGGTTCAATACAGAGAGTGAACTATAACTGGCGGTCGCATGGAGATACAGTGACATACATTTAACAGGGTCATGTGATTTTAGCAGCCAATAAGATTCCCTACACCCTCATTGATGACTTATTTGACCCTCCTCTGTGCTATGCACTAATTGGATGGCTGCCAGAACTGCAGGAACAAAAAATGTCACGTCGAGCGCAGGTTCCGAACGCAAATTTTTTCTCTAACGAACTGTGAAAATCTTAAGTTCGAGTCGAACTTAACTTTTTTCTTGAAACGTTTGATCAACACTACTTCTGGCATTTTTGATATAAGCGGTATACTCAAGTGTCAATAACGCAGCTTCCATTTAGCTATTCAATTCAGTCCATCGTATAACCCAGAGCCCAGGGTGGAATGGAATTGAGAAAGAGTCAGTGCTTCCTCCAAAATGTCGCATACGTGTGTGTGGTACTTTATTATTATTATTATTATTATTATTATTTATTTTAGAGCGCTCTTGGTTCCAGGGCGCTGTACATTCGGGTTGCAAACATAATAGGTCAAACAAGTACAAAGGTGACAAATTAATAACTAACAACTGGTACAGAAGGAGAGAGGTCCCTGCCTGTGAGGGCTTACAATCTACAAGGAAGGTGGGAAGAGACAGAAGGTAAAGGGCGGGCATGTTTGTGGACGGTGTAGGCAATACTGAAGAGATGGGTTTTCAGGTTGCTTTTGAGGCTGCTGAGGGTGGGAGAGTGTCTGAGGTGTTGGGGCAGTGAGTTCCAGAGTGTGGGGGAAGCACGGGAGAAGTCTTGGAGATGGTTATGTGAGGACTTGACACGGGGAGAGCAGAGAAGAAGGTCCTGTGAGGAGCGGAGATTGCGAGAGGAGAGGTATCTGGAGATTAAGGCAGAGATGTATGGAGGGGAGAGGTTATGGAGAGCCTTGTAGGTCAAGGTTACTAACTTGAGCTGGATTCGCTGGGCAATGGGAAGCCAGTGCAGGGATTGGCAGAAGGGGGTGGCAGAGGAGTATCGAGGAGAGGGGTGAATCAGACGTGTGGCAGAGTTAAGGATGCATTGGAGGGCAGCGAGGGTGCTAGCTGGGAGGCCACAGAGAAGGATGTTGTAGTCTAGTTGTGAGATGACGAGGGCGTGCAAAGCATTTTTGTGCTTTCGAAGTTGAGGATACGGGAGATATTTTTTAGGTGGAGGCGGCAGGCGGAGTTGAGAGTTTGAATGTGTGGTTTGAAGGACAGACTGGAGTCAAGAGCTATCCAAAGGCAACGGACTTGTGTAGCCAGTGAGAGATTGTAGCCATTAATAGTGATAGAGAGATCAGGTGGAGGGATGGAGTGGGACGGTGGGAAGAAGATGAATTTAGTATTCTACACTTTTAGCTTCAGGAGGCGTGAGGAGAAGAAGGAGGATATGGATGAAAGACAGTCAGGAATCCGGGACAGTAGAGGTAATATCTGGGCTGGAGATGTAGAGTTGGGTATCATCAGCATACAGGTGGTAGTGAAAGCCATGCAATGCTATTAGTTGATCCAGACCAAGAATGTAGATAGAAAAGAGTAGTGGGCCCAGGACAGACCCCTGGGGGACACCAACAGAGAGCGGGTGAGAGGAGGAGGTGGTGCAAGAGTGACAGATGCTGAATGTCCGATCAGTGAGAACGAGGAGATCCAGGAAAGGGCCAAGTCCGTGATGCCGAGGGAGGAGAGGATGTGTAGGAGGAGTGGTCGACAGTGTCAAAGGCGGAGGACAGGTCAAGGAGGAGAAGCACAGAGTAGTGGCGTGAGGCTTTGGCAGTTGCTAGGTCGTTGGTGACTTTGGTCAGGGCGGTTATGTAGAGTGGTGGGGTCGGAAGCTGGATTGCAGCGGGTCAAGGAGAGAGTTGGTGGAGAGATGAGAGGAAAGTTGAAGATAGACATGCTGTTCGAGGAGTTTAGAGACGAATGGAAGCAGTGAGATGGGGCAATAGTTGGAGAGACAATAGGGGTCAAAAGTTTCTTAAGGATGGGTGTGATGGCCGCATGTTTAAAGGAGGAAGGAAAGGCGCCAGAAGTTAATGATATTTTGAAGAGATGGGCGAGAGTTGGGATGATAGCAGCGCTAAGGTCAGGGATGAGATGGGATGGCAGTGGGTCAAGATTACAGGTAGTGAGGTTGGATTTGGACAGTAGAGCGGAGAGCTTGTCCTGAGTGACAATAATGAAGGGTTAGGGGGGAATAGTGATGAGCAGGTGTAGAGGTGGACTGTGGGAACACTGCAGGTTTAGAGATAGGTGGAGGGGACTGTGGGGTGAAGCTTTTTCTGATGAGATTGATCTTATTTAGGAAGTGAGTGGCGAAGTCATTTGCTGAGAGGAGAGATGGGAGGAGGAGATTGTTGAAGGTTTTGAATAGTTGTCTGGGGTTGTGAGACAGGGAGAATATGAGAGTGGTGAAGTAATCCTGTTTGGCTGAGGCGAGTGCAGATTTAAATGTATGCAGTGATTGTTTGTATAAGGTGAAGTCAGCGGTGGAGCGGGTTTTCTTCCAGCAGCGTTCAGCAATTCTGAAGGATCGCCTCAGCTGTTGGTGGAGTCTGTGCCAGGGTTGTCTGTTGATTTTGTGGATTTTGTTGTGTGTGAGATGGGCGACCACGTCAAGAGTGGAAGTGATAGTGTTGTTGTAGAAAGTGGTGGCTGCCTCTGGGTCAGCCTCTATACACTTGAAGTGCTGCATATATTTTGTATCTTTTTATAGATTGTACCGACACTTCATTCAGTCATACAGCCAGAGTTTTCTCCTCTCCTTGCAATGCAATGTCAATAACAACAACAAGACTGAAATAAATTTGCATTTAAAATCTTTGTGCTTTTACTGAACGTACGGAACATCAATGAAGGCTGTGTGCCCTTATATTCCAAATCATCGTTCTACAAGTAATTCAAAAGTCAGTACTTAGCTGTAGTTGTTTTCCTTATAGTCCAAACATTTTCAATTTTCACTTCTTCCTCCTGAAGAAGGAAAGTGATTTTCCGAAACGTTGCAGCTGTGCGCAACATGGAGCGTTTGGCTCCTTACCAGTCAGCTCGTAAAGAGATTGCATGCCACTAAAAAGTGAAAATTTAAAATGTTTGGACTATAAGGAAAACAACTACAGCTAAGTACTGACTTTTGAATTACTTGTCGAACGATGATTTGGAATATAAGGGCATGCAGCATTCATTGATGTTCCGTACGTTCAGTAAAATCACAAAGATTTTAAATGCAAATTTGTTTGTCTTGTTGTTGTTATTGACATTGCCTCTGGGTCAGCAAATGAGAAGATGGTAGAGAGGGGAATAAGAGAGTCAGAGAGAGTGCGAGGGTTAAGGTGTGGTAGGTTTCTGTGGGGGAGCATTAGATTTGGGGCAGGAGGGGCAGGTGGGGAGGAGATGGTGGAGAAGGTGAGTATGTTGTGGTCAGAGATGGGTAAAGGAGAGATTGAGGTGTTAGATAGAGGGCAGAGGCAGGTGAAGATGAGGTCCAGTGTGTGTCCATCTTTATGAGTGGCTCCAGAGGTCCACTGGGTGAGGCCGAAGGAAGAAGAGAGTGACAGTAGTTTGTTAGTAGTGGAGTGGGGTGTATTGATTGGGATGTTGAAATCTCCCATGATAATAGTGGGGATGTCAGTGGAAAGAAAGTGGAGGAGCCAGGAAGCGAAGTGGTCACGGACGGGGGTGGCAGGGCCTGTGGGATGATACCCAACAGGCACTTTTAGGTTGGGGGGGCGTAGATGCGGACCTCGAAGGAGGGGAGGGTGAGGGAAGGTAGTGGTGGAATGGGGACAAAGGAGCAGGTATCTGACAGAAGAAGGCCAACACCTCCGCCATGTTTCCTTCCAGGGCGGGGGGTGTGGGTAAACTGAAGTCCGCCATAAGAGAGTGCAGCAGGGGAAGTTGTGTCAGAAGGTGTCAGCCAAGTTTCTTTTAGGCCAAGTAAGGATAGGTTGCGTGAGATGAAAAGGTCATGAATGAAGCGAAGCTTGTTGCACACAGAATGTGCATTCCAGAGAGCTCCAGACATGGGGATAGGTACAGCGGGGTGAGGGGAGTGGGCTTTAGGTTTAAGGGGTTATGGGAGTTTGTGCTTCTTTGTCTGTAAGCGGCAGGTGAAATAAAAGTAGGGATGCGCTGAGGGGGCCCAGGGTTGGGAGATATGTCCCCAGCAGCGAGGAGAAGCAGGGAGAGTGTGAGAAGGTGTTTTGGGGATAGAGCAAAAGGGAGTGTAATGCTAGTCAAAATAAATGACTATTGAGCCAAATTATAGTGAATTATTTCTATTTTATATCAAATTTATGTAATTAGCCCTTATGGTGCAAAGTTTGCACCTTTGTCTGTTTTTTAATTTACTCAATGTTTGCTTGTTTCTTTTAGTCCAAAGGTACAAGCCTATTTACACACACAGTCTGACTTAATGTTTATTCTTTTGTATGTCCTTGTGTATTCAAACAAGCCTATTTACACTTCTGTTGACTTAATACACATGAAGGTTTACCTTTCATTGTCTTAGTTCAGATTTCTGTATGCTTTTGACTTATCTCCTGTGAAGAGGTGTCTTTGTTTATCTAACTTCTAACCTTGGACTGGCCACTCCATGGTGGAGGGCGAGATACACAAACAACACCTTTGCATACTCTATTTTTAGGCGGACACAGCATTAGGTCGTGTCCGCTATTTTGTTTATGTTGGATATATATGTATCTCTAACATCAGCCATGAAAACCAGAAACCGTTCCTTCCTGGTATGGAGACATCTACACACAGTGATGCTTGCTCCCTAAGAGTTTCTCAAATTCGTCGCCATCTGTTTTACGGTTTCTCATGGTTGAAGTTAGCGGATTTGAGATACAATACTCGACAGACGAAGTATTATAAGCGCTTATAATGTTTGTGAATACTTATTCTTCTCTTATAAACTGTACATACTATCTCCCCATTTTCTGGAATCATTTTATGTTGTCATTTTATCATACTTGATTTATTATTGGACTATTGTAAAAATAAAGCTGTGTTATCTCATTATTGATTGGCCTTCTTTACAGCTGTATTCCGAACTGTATTGATAAAACTTGGCAAAACAGGGGGTTGTGTAGATTTTGTGAGAAAGGTTTTAATGCTGTGAAAGAGGTGAAGAGTAGAGGTCAGGTGTGAGGGTAGGATAGACGGGGAGATATGGAAGTCATTGCCCAGTGTAGGTATGTGAGGGTAGACAAGGAGTTTGAGGACTAGGGAGATAGTGATAATAGTGGCATATACGTGCATATTGGGGGGTGGTATGACTATAAAGCAGACTAACTTATTGTTTAACTTAAGGTAATTCCTGGTTCATTTCTGGTTTCAATTCTGGTATTAATTCTGAAGTCACACTGTATGGAATTTAACTTCATTTTAAATTCTGCCACTTGTCAGTGTTTCTCCTATCGATAAGCATCTATCTGCTGCAGCACTAGATTGTACTCTGTTCAAAATACATCCGATTTTTGAGCTACTGGAGTGAAAGACCTTCACAGGTGTGTGTCATATACACACGTGTTCCTGAACCAGCATTTTTCATTTTGGGATATTTCAATATGTTCCCCAAGAGTCAGTTTATCCTCTGTTTGTGGGGGAATTTGAGTCAAATCCAGGGTGTGTATTTCTGCCCCATACATGCCTGAATTTCATCTCTTTCATTCTGTAGGGTATTTCATTTTATACCAAGGGTCAATTTATCCTCTTGTTTGTGGGGTAATTTGAGTCAAATACAGGGTGTGTGTATTTCTGCCCCATACACACCTGAAATCCATCAACTTCAGACTGTGGGGGTATTTTAATCTGTGACCAAGAGTTAATTTATCCACTTTTTGTGGAGAATTCTGTGTCAAATCCAGTGGTTGTGTATTTCAGCCCTACATACATCTGAAATCCAGCCACTCCAGTCTATTGCTATCTGTGGCAAACAGTTCATTTTTTAACTTATTGTGATGATTCTGTTAAACGCTGATCTATGTAGCGCCCCCCTAAAAGAGTGGAGAGGGTGTCATCAGGAATTTTGCATTGACGTCAATAATCATTTTGCCATTCCTTTGATCCGTCAGTGTCCGCTTTCAATTGGTCAATAATTCATCACTGCTAACGCCAAAGGAGTTGATCCCAAAAATAATAAGTAAATTGGATATTTGCATGTCTTCTGTGTTTTGCATCCACTCCTGCTTTTGGCTACCTACTCCAGACAATCCTGATCCAAACAAAGGACCATGTCATACTGGCCTTACGGCTTCTCCGAAGACACAATCGGTTGTGTTTATCCTTTTCATTTCTTCTGACAGATTTAAAGAAGGGGAAAACCAAACACAGTGGCAATGTCATAGAGTGTTGAGGGTGGAAACAGCATTAGGAAACCACAGGATGGTCAACTGAGAGAGTGATCTGTTGGCAGCAGCATGAGTATGCCACAGAGCGGCAAATGACAGATTTTGGAGGTGGCAGCAGCATGATTAGGTCACAGGTTGGCACAATGACACAGTGGGGAGGTGGCGGCAGCAGCATCAGGCCGGAGAGTGGCACAATGTCATAATTTTGAGGTGGCAGCAGCTAGGTGACATAATGAGGAGGTTGTAGCAACATCAAGCCAGAGAGTGACATGGTGACATAGCCTGGAGGTGACAGCAGCTGCAGCAGCATGAGGACACCTGAGTGGGGAGGTGGCAGCAGCATCAGAAGGCTACATAATGGCCCAGTGAAGAGTGGGGAGGTGGGTGTCAACACCAGTCCCTGATAAAGATGGTGGGTGGTTGAAGGAGCAGCTGGAAGCAGATGTGGCATCAGGTGGGTGGGCGCTCGAATGACTGAGGAGTAGCCAGGAGAAACCGGGTTTTAGGGGCTGATCCAGGTGTGCTGGGGGGGATAATCACTGGGGGGTGAAGAAAGCTGCTCATCAAAAACTCCAGACTCATTTTGTGTATGAAGCGGCTGCCCCTAACCCCCACCCCCCCACGCACCGTGGCGTGGTACATGAGCGCGAGGAACCCCCGTGGACCGCTAGAGGATGGAGTGGGCAGATAGGCAGCCGCCAACTGATACATAGGTTCTCTGTAGTATTGAGTTTGTTACATCTTACAATTTGAAAAAATCCCCTTTTTGGACCAAGGGGGGGATACATAATCTTCCCTTTCCCTTGGCTATTTGGCTGTCACTCCCCCAAAAGGGGGCCCACTGCACAATGATTGAGGGTCCCGCCCCATCTCCACTGTATATGCCATGGTGTGTCGGGGTCTCTGCTTTCTTGTTCATCCCCCTCTATCTCTTCCATGCCCTGTGCTTCTTCCTGTCACTGGCTAGAAAAATCACTCATTTCAACAGACATAAAAGACCCCAGACTCATTGCTGCGTTTGGAGCGGCACTCGCTTAAAAACCCCAAATTTCCCCAGTAGCCAGGCAGTGGTACGTGAGGCGAGGAACCCCCGTGACCTGGGGGGGGAGGATGAAAGGGCACAAATAGATCTCTCTTTCAATACCAATGGGGGGGCACTCTTCTTACTCTTCAATCCCTCCCTTTGGGGATAACCTTTGCCCAATCGGCCTTTCAAACCCACACCCAAAACCCCTTCCCCTTGCCCCCAACTAAAAAATATCTCCAAACCCCTCTTCCTTTACTTTAAAAGGGGAAAAAATTTGCTTGTTCCCTTTTTCAAGCCTAGAATTTGCAACACCTTCCTTTATGGCCCCCATCTGCACCCTCGCTCCCTTAACCTGCTCCGTCGATTCACCTTTTCTTCCTCTCCCTCTCCCATTTCCAAACTTATGGCTTCCCTTCCCCACTAACTCTGTGGCCATGAGATGTAGTCTCCACCCCATTCCTAAACCAAGATTTTACAGCATTTTTCCAGAAAAAAGGCACCATTTTTGAATCTGATTCTTTTAAAAGAACTTTTTTTTTTGCGGGCCCGGGGTTTTTTTTTATGAATGTACGTCAAGGGGGTTTTGCGTGCCCCCTGAGGGAACCCAGCCCACTGTCCCTCCCCTTATTGACGTGCTGCCCAGATGGCAGAGGAAATGGGCGAAGTCCCTCCCTTGCTAAAAGTGGGGGGCCGTCAAGAGTTAGAATGGTCAACAGCCCGGGGTCAATACCAAAACGGAACACCAAAGCCACAAATCAAAACCAGAGGGGAAAACGTAAACAACGGGGAAAAAACCCCAAACGGGAGCAAGGTAAAAAAATCAGGAGAAACCGGGTCAGGAGAACAAGCCGGGGGTGGGTACAAAAGTAAACAGAAAAAAATACAAATCACAGGAAAAAAAGGCAGCCGGGAAAATTTTCAAGGGCAGCACCAGCTAGCGGGAAATTTTAAAAGGGTTTTTCCCCAACACCCCTGTAGTGTTTGGGAGCGGCCCCCGGGTCCCCCCATTGGCGGGTGAACACGCCCCGTCTGGGGGCGGGGTCGTCACTCACAGACTCCCAGCACAAGTGTTCAGGGGGGGTTGCAACTGTGCAGCCTGTGGTCTCTTGCACCCTTTAGTGCAGCCGCCCTGACAGTACCCCCCCTTTTAGGGGGGGCCACCGGCCTTTTCCCCTGGCCCGGGGTTTTGTCCGGGGTGGTCGGGAATTTCCCCTCCCCAGGCGTCAGCATGGGGTTTTTGCCGGACCCATGATCTCTCTCGGCCATAACCCCCCAGTGGACAGGTACTCAGGGGCCCCTTTGGGGCCCTTTTACGAAATCCAAAATACGGGCGACTTCAATTCTAACCCCCCCCTCTATAAAAAATGGAGAATAGGTCTAGAGGGGGAGTCACGGGCTAAATAACCTTTTAAAAAAAGGAACGGGGGAACACATTATGTTAGGGGAGAGAAGAGGGTTTTTTGAGACGATAACCCACTGGGTTTAACCCCCTCCTGAACCACAAAAACCCCCTACAATCGGGGCGCATTTTACCAGAGGGAACTTTAAATCCGATTTCGGGGGGATAACCATATTTACCCCAACCGCAAACCTCTAAAAACACGAGCCTCTATAAAAAATTTTTTTCTTGTTTTGGGTATGAACCAGTTCTTCTGAACTTGGCCCCGACTGTGCCAGTTTTAAAATATAAAACCCCACCCCACGTAAATAACGAAACACGGGAAAATGACGCAGCCTGGGTAAAACCATAATTACAAAAAAAATGGGAGGCCCCCAGACGGTTTACTATCCTGATTTTAATGGAAAATTTTAAACCCAACGGAAAAATTTTCCCAGTCCCCTGTATCAGAACAAAAACAAGTTTTTGTGTTCATTTGATTTACCCCTCAGTTCCCCATTAGTCTCGGTGGAAAGAAAGGGGAGAAGGCGGGGTGATCCCCAGAGCCTTGCACAGGGGCTCTCCAAAAACAAAAACAAACTGAACCCCTCCGTCAAAACAATATTCTCTGGAAACCCTTAAAGCTTGACAATTGTTTGAAAAAGAGTTAGCAATTTTTTTGGACGAGGGGAAACCCCCCTTTAACGGAAACAAGATGGCACATTTACTAACGGTCCACTACCACCCAAAAACCTTTTTTCCCTTTTTCTAAGGGGGAAAATCCGTCAAAAATCATGGAGATGGGCCCATGGACGTTCAGGACAGGTAGGGAGCAAAGCCCCCAGGGGGGGTTTCGGGGAAACCTTTTTGCCCGACGCGGCTTTAACAAGATGCCACATGGGCCTTTAACATCAGAGGCAATGGGGCCACCAGTAATTACAGAAAAAAAAGCTTTTTGTCCAGACACTCGGATCCCCAGATAACAAAATTTGAAATTTTTTTTAAAACTCGTAGCCGAAACTGAGTGGGGCAAAGCCCTTCGAAATAGGACATTAGAGTCTCATTCCCTATGGGACTTAACCCAGTGGCTAAATGGAAATGGAGACACAGTCTCCGGGGGCAATAAGGTGGGATCCTCCTGGATGTTGGCTGGCACAGAATTTGTAGAGCATAAACCTTCACATTTTTCGAACCAAGTCGAAAAGAACAAAAAATTTGAAGGCGAAAAAAAATAATGCCAAGGGCCCCTTTTTGCACTCTTAAGAAGGTGAGTTTCTTAGATCGGTAAGGACCGGGACTTGATGCGGGGGCACCCTCGAGGAAGTGGCGCCATTCCTCGAAGGCCATTTAAATACCCAACAACTCCCGGCCCCAAAAATTTCTAATTCCCTTTCAGCTGGGGAAAATTTTGGGAAAAAAGGGAAAAGGACAAAGGTTAGCATATTGGGGACCCCTTAGACAAAAGCCCCTGCCCTTACTCGAAGCATAAACCTCAACGACAAAGGGTTTGCTTGTCAGCTTAAATCAACACGGGAATGATACAAAACATTGTTTAAAGTTTCCAAATGCTTTAGGGCCCTCAGGTTCCCAAATTAGAACTTCCCCCTTCTTATCATGTCAGTCAAAGGCCGAAAAAAAGGCAAAAAATTTTTGGAATAAAATTTGATAGTGTTCGCAAACTAAAAACCGCTGCAGGGCCTTCAGGAGAAGGGGTGGCCCAATCAGAATGGCCAATTTTTCGGGGCCCTCGAAAGAGTTAGGAGTCGGGATGTACCCAAGAAAAAGGCCCTCCTGACCCCGAAAACAAATTTTTCAAGCTTGACAAAAAACTTTTTCCCCTTCGGGATTGCAAAAACCGTCGAGGTTTTTAACTGGGCGCCCAATTTCCAAATAGTTTAAAATGTCATCCAGGAAAAACCCATACAACAAACCAAAGGTTCACGGAAAAAAATCATTAACCAGGCTCGGAAAACCGCGGGAGATTACATAACCCCAAAATGGACCCCCCAATACTCAAAAGACCTTGGAGTGTTAAAGGGTTTTCCACTCATCCCTTCTGGATACGGATGGGTTATAGGCCCCCTCTAAGGTCCAACTTGGAAAAACCACTTTGCTCCCGGGTTTGGTTGAACAGTCAGGGATCAAGGGGAATGGTATTTGGTTTTTTTCCCCTTATTTTATTAGTTACGGTAATTATGCTGGCGGGGCCCCCTCCTTTTTCCCACAAAGAAAAAAACCCCGCACCCATGGGGAGACACCGAGGGGCGGTTTTTCCCCCTTTTGTAAGCTTTTGCAATATTTTTTTTATTGTATCTCTCTGGACCGACAGATTATAAAATCCTCCCCTTTTGGGAAAACCCCCCATCCCGGGGAATAGGTCAATGCACGTCGTAAAATCTATGGGGGGTAGTATCTCAGACTTTTTGGAAAATACTGCAGCAAATCAGGAAAAAACAGGGAAACTGCCCACCTAGTATTGCCCAGTATGGGAGGAGACATCTTTCAAACACCTTGCCCCCACTTGTAAATTCACCGAATTCCCGTCAAAAAAATGGGTTATGATTTGAAACCCGGGCAGCCCCCAAAAACCAATAGCGGGCAGCCCCCCATGATAAATAGAATACACCTTTCCGTATGTTAATCCCCCCCCACCCCACCAGGAGACAATGTTGGTTTTGCCTGAGCTAGTGGTGGAGTCAATAGCCACAACCCTAGAGGCCCAGAAACGGTCTCCAAGGTGGCCCAGCTTTGGGGAAAGAAGCATCAACCAAAATTTGAAGCAGTCCGAATCCACAAATTCTCCCAAACCAAAGCGACAAAATGAAATTTTAACTGGTCGCAGCAATTTTTTGGTATAATAGGAATATCTGCTCGCCTAGGTGATTTCCTGTGACCCCTAGGGCCCGGGGCTTTTGGCCTGGGCCCTTTGGAGCACTCCCAAAAAGCCATGTCCCTCTTGCCACATAAGCACAACCCCTGTGCGAGGGGTGTCCTACGGTCATAGCAGCAGTTGGAAAAGCCCCCACTTGCATGGGCCCCCTCTGGGTTTACTTTTGGAAAAAAAGGGGGTTTTGAGGTGACCTGGTGTGGACCCCCGGGGGGGGGAAACTTTTTCCCCACGTCTCTCCCTAAATTTGTCCCCAACGAAGGTAGTGCTTGCCCAATTTAAAATACCAGGGGAGGGTAAGCCCCCAACAAATCCTTCAATACAACCCCCTAATCAAAAATGGCATCTTAGAGCGGGTCTTCCACCCAACGGAAACCCCACCACGAAATTCAGAGCAAATTCCTCCACCGTTTTTTTACCCTGCCCCAAAGGGGTCATGAGCCTCGGCCAAAGTTTCCCCATCAGGGCATCAAAAAGTACCCTAAGGTTTTCAAAGGGGGGAACCCCGAAGTAGGGACTAACAATTCCCAACTCTCTGCTTCTCATTCCCCCAGGGGAAAATGGGCGGGGCCCAAAATACGGGACATCCCTCTCAAATGCCAAAAGGCCTTCCTGTTTTTTGAGAACCTGCAGGGCAACTGAAGGGGGGTCCAAGGGGGGGAAGGCAGTGCAGGGCCCCTGACTTGTGGTAATTTCCCGCTGTTTACCCTACGCCAAAACCCGGAAAAAACCCTTTGGTTTGCCCTGCACTGCTCTACCAGAGCTACCATGGGGTCCTCGGGGTAGAGCAGTAAGGTTTGGCCCCTTGAAAAAGTCACGTGGGGGTGCGTGAGCCCCACTGGAAACCCCCCCACTGTCCTGCCCACTTGACGTCTGCCCCTAATGGCAAAGGGAAAATGGGCGACAGTCCCCCGCGCTGCTAAAAGTGCTGGGGCCTAAGAGTTAGGGAATGGGTCAGACAGTCGGTCAAACCAAAACGGGAACACCAAAGCCCCAAATCAGAACCAAGGGATAAACGTAAACAAGCCGGGGTCAAAAAACCAAGGGAGCGAGGGAAAAATCAGGGGACAAGCCGGGGTCAGGAGAAAAAGCCGAGGTCAGGGAAACAGTAAACCCAAAATACAAAACAAGGAAAAAAAAGGAACCCGGGAAATTTCCAAAGGGCCCGCACTCAGCTAGCAGGGAAATTTAAAAGTGTTTTCCCCCTACCGCCCCCGGCTGTTTTAGGGCCCCCCGGTCCTCCCTTGGCTGGTGCAAAAACGCCCCGCTGGAGTGGCTGGGGTTTTGTCACTCACGAGCTGCCAGCGCAAGGTTCGGGGGGGGGTTTTTAAATAATGCTGCAGCCGGGGATTCTGCAGCCTGAGTGCAGCCTTTCCCTACAAGAAGCAGTGAAAAGACTTTTCAACTTTTGTCTGGCGACTGACTATTACTCCTCCTGAAAGAGCCCGAGCAAACGGCAGGGCATGAGAAAAGCTCGGTGACATAAAAATTAAAGGGGTTCCCTGCCCATGTTGACCTAAAAAAAATCATTAAAAGGCATTTCTCTGTTCATTAGATTTCTCTATTTTGCTCTTTTTTTTGGTTAATAGATTTTTCTCTGTTTGCTCTGCTTATGATTTATCTGTTTTTCCTGTTCATAGATTTTCTCTGTTTGTTATGTTCTAGATTTCACTCTGTTTTTCTTGTTTATAGTTTTCTGTTCTGTTTTTTCAAGGAGGGTTTTTTTTGGGAGTGTAGGAAAAAAGGCAAAGAGCATGCAAAGTTTCCTGGGGCCCTTCTCTGAATGGCAGACCAGCCCCTTTTAAAAAGGGAGTACTGCAGTACCACCAAGTTGGACAGGGCGGTCAGTTCTGCATTGGGGTGGCTAGCGATATGCTGTCTCTTGGCAAAAGTCCGGTGAACGAGCTGGACCATGAGTGGGTGAGGGCAGGAGCACTTACCAGTAGATACGGGGAAAGCAGACACCCCTTTGACAGAGGTGGTGAACCTTGATGCCTAAAATGGGAGGTGTTCCATGGGCTTGGGTGCGGCAGGGTGGTCCCCCACACGAGACATATTTTTCCCCGGCCCCTGTAGGGGACACTGCATATGTTGACACAGGGTGCGTCCAAGTTGGTCCCTGGGTTCTTTTCTTTCTGCCACAGTTTCCTAAAGCCATGTTCGCCTCCCCCTGTCTGGCAGAAAAAACTGGCGAACGCCGAGTAGGGGATTTTAACCCAATCCCGCACAGGTTTTTTCTGCCCTTGGGGTGCTACTTTCTGGGGCCTGCAAAGTGGGGGGTCTAAATCGTGGCGTTTGGCTCCGACTCGCACTGCTGCCCCACTGCTGAACCTGGCCACACTACCAACTTGCCCGGCTGCGCCATGCCTCACACGCAAGTGCCTCTCTCTCTCCCGATGATGATGATGATGTATGATGAAGCCCCCGCTTCCCAACGAGATGAGGGTAGCAAGGTAGGGGGCCCCCCTAGGGCCCACTTCATCCCAGGCAGAAAGGGGGCGCAAGGAAGCATGGATGGGGGAATTTTCCCTTTGGGGGGGACTTTTTGCCCTTTTTTAACTAGGGCACCGATACCTTGTCCCAGCCTTGCTTGCTTCACTAGCTCCCAATTGGTGAATCGGTACATCGATTTGTGTTTGCCCTGTCACCGCGTTCCTCCTCATCTGTCTCGCTCGTAAAGAGCCTGACCACTCACAACATAACCCCCCATTGCAACTCTCCTCATAACTATTTACCCACTTCTGCAAGAAGCAGCGGATGTCTTCCCCACCTCTTTGCTCCCCACTGTCCTCAAAGAGTTCATCCTCGCTGTATAGTGGCGCAGAGCCCACAGTGCATAGTAGTTCTCTGGCTGTTGGAACCGAACTGGACAGGAGTGGGTTAAGGGACAGGTGAGGGCCCTGACATGCTCCCGGGCCAATGCCCAACTAAAGGTTGTGTATTAGGATACCCCGACCGACTCTTTGCCGGCGTGGTCAGATGTCATCTGGGAGAAAATGGATGACCTAGTCAACCATTCGAGAACTTTTGGCTTGGTGGTCAACACACGCCCGCTAGATGACACTCGAAGCTCTGGCCTCACGGAGTGACCCCTACTGTGACGTCCCCTTACTGTGCTGTGTCCTGTGCCTGCGTTCTTTGGCGTATAATGCCTGCGTATTTAAATACACGTAAACATTGATTGGGTGGCCAACAGTACGGGGTCATTGATGGGACAAGATCAGACTGTGTTATCAGGGGGAGAACTTTCGTCAGACCGCGATGTGCACTGGTGGCTGTATCAATGTCTTCATGCCAGCAAAAAGTTCTATAAAATTCTTGTGCTCTATCCAGACAATTGAGAATGAGGATTCCTTTATCAGATCCCAGATCAGTTTACTAGATATAACTAGCATAAAGCCGGTGAGCTCTAAACATACAGCTTGTTACATGGTATCAATGTACTGTACTACAAACTAGTATTGGCATTGTTATCTGAGCATGTGCCATCTGACAATGTGTACCAATCTGTTGAAGTTGTATCTGTTTTCAGCAACCACAGTCAAATAAAATGATGGTAGATGGAGTTTTTTACAGTAAAATGTTTGAGGGATCCCTTCTGATAAAAGGTCTACTAAACTGTAGTAGATAAAGGTCTACTACTGCCAGATTATAGTATTTAAGCATATACAATTATAGTGTAAGCGAACATTAGACATATTAAGACCATAACAATGCACAGGGTTTCCTCATACAATGCCCGGAAACAACATAGTGGGTGCGGACTCGCATTACCTGATGAGTACGGGACATACACATAGTGAAAGCTAAAAGGAGCATATGGAGATGTATATCAATGTACTTTCTACACATTATCTAATCATGGAACCCTGATGACATGTGTTTTCACATGGAAGGATTAGATGGACATTTGAGGGTAAGTTCAAGATTAATACATAAATCTCAAAGTCAATATTCAAAATCTATAACTAAATTGGTCTTTTAGGCCGTAATCTCGGGGAATATTATATTTGTGGGTTTCTAATCCCCCATTGTCAGGGTCAATTTCCTACAATGGGCCAGTGTTTTCTTACTGATCCGTTTATTTTTTGGCATTTTGAATTAATTTGTAATCAGCAGGTGAGTTCCCGATATCCTTCTTTTACGTCTCTCTTTTCGGTTTTCCTATTTTGTTTCCTGAATTTCTTTACTTTCTATCATTATCTGTTCATGAAAGAAACTTCTCTACTAAACGCCTCGATTTATAGTTTGTCCAATGAATCTTTTCCTTCTAATTTTAGATTGTTCAGAAACCCATCTTCCCTTTGGGACTATTGCTCTTTCTTCTCTCATTCCTGTCCCCTAGGAATGTTCTTCATCTATAGGGACAGAAGCAGCGGAGAGATCTGGGTGGGCAATTGACACACGGATCTGAAAATCTCCAACTGCAAAACGATGATTTCTATGGCTTTGGGCACTTTGTGGGTAAATTTTTTCGTGTCTTATTATTTAAATTCTGCAGAACAGCTCTGACTCTTTTATCTCGCACTTTAAATATTAAAACATATTCCTATTTTTTCTTCTGTACATTTGGAGATCTTCAGGGAAAGAGATTGGACTGAATCAGAAAACATATGTTTAGGCTTCCAATTATCCATATGTAAAATTCAACAAAAATGTGGCGTGGAACTTTACCTCCATCGCAGTTTTAACTGGTAATTGGTTAGAATTTATGGGCAAACCAAATAATTATTCTTTGGTTAGGTAAATTCTAATAACATACTAATATTAACATTTCTTAATAAAACACATTTTATTGCTTTAAACCACCCTCCTGTATCTGGAATACACCTGTAAATTGAAGCAGCATTTCTATGATACACCAACAGCTCATTCTCTGATGCAGATTATCTCTCGTGATAATCCCAGTGGGTGTAAATCTGTGCTTGTAATTATTTTGGTAGTGTTTAACATTATAACATCCAACCCATGAATACAGAGAAGGATGTCAGCTAAGAAATGAGAGCAGAAGTTGATAATTTGCAGTTTATCCAGAGGATGCGTGAGAGTGATGCCTAATTAGGTAATACCTTCGTTAGCCAATTTGAATGGAAATTTGGCCAATTATCCCCACTTAAGCCTTGCCTCCACATCGCCCCTATGACTGCCTTTCCTTTGCCAAATTTCCCCCACTGGCGGGGGCCCTTTGCGGGTCCCTGGCCCTTGGGCTTTTCCAACTATTTAATGAGTCTCCAGGGGGGGTTTATACGTAAGTCCCCTTCCCCGGCTGGGGCCGGGTTTTTTCGTTAACGAAGAAGAAGGCCCCTACTCCATGTACGATTACCTCAGTTCAAAGTCACCGTAAAAAAAGTTTCCTCTTGCCGTTCATTACGGCTTTTTTGGGCTTCGTGGGCCAAGATTTCTAAAAACTGGCCTAAAAGAAGCTACAACCTTATTGGGTTTCGGGGGAAAGGAGACGAATGGAAACGGCCTTCAATCTCAAAAAGGGGCACTCCCGAGTACTGTTTTCATGCGCTTCGGACCGTAAACCTTGAGTTTCCCCGGGGGTTTTGAAACAAATTTCAAGACTCCGTACACCGTGGGTCAACGGATGACACGATCTTTTCCCCTGACCCGTATCCCCCCAGGCCATGTGGGACAAGTTCCAGGTTTTAAAATTAACTGTCGTATCCAAATTTAAAAGGCCCTTTCAAAAGAAAATTCCCCTTTCTGGGCTCGTTATTTTGGACCAGTTCTCAGATGGACCGGGAAAATGTCTGCCGTTTTCCTTTGGCCCACCCCCCGTGGCCTTGTGCCATACTGAGATTTCTGGGCTTCCCCAATTACTTAAAGGCTTTCTTACATATTTTTTCCCGCTGGTGTGCCTTTTAGGGGCTTTAAACCCAAAGAAGAAGGGTAACCCCAAGCTTGGCCACCCGGGGGCAGAAGAAGCCTTTTCAAAATTGAAGTCTGTTTCGCTTAGAAAGACCTTTCCGGGCCCGGGACAAGAAAACCTTTTTTTCGGGGGCGCGCCCCCTTCGTGGGGGGGGGGGGTGTGTCACCCCAAAAAAGGGGCCCCCAAAGGCAAGACCCTCACATGGGGTTTTCTCTAAAATTTTTCTGCCATGAAAAAACTCCCATTGGCACGGGTTTTTAGGGCCATAAAGCTGGTCCGGGGAATGGCGCATCTCTTGGGGGGGGCTTTCACTGGGTCAATATTCCCCCAGACCAAAAATTCCCTATATCTCCAAACCCCAACGATTTTTAATCGCCCCAAGCCCATGGTCCTCTTTTTTCCCCAGTTCGTTTTTCAAATTTCCTTTTGCGTCCCGGCGGAGAAGAATGTCAAGGCCGAGCCCTCTCTCATGCCCCTCGTTTTTGGGATGAACCTGTTTTTTGGCACACATTCCCCCCCGAACGGCTGATCTCTCTGTGCCCGTTGACCTACAACAAATTTTCCCGGCAAGATTTTTTGTACGCCCGGCTCTACGGAAGAAGAAACTGTTTGGGCATTCTCTCGTGTGGCTGGCACCCCGGGGGGGAGAAAAACTTGCTCATTATCTCCCCCTTTTTATTGGGGGCCTGGCCTGGCCCGGATGTTCGAGGGTTTTATGGAAACTTGGTTTCCTTCCCTAACAAGCGACTCGTCTCAAGCCGCAGGCCTGCTTTAGCCCTGTCGATTGCCGCTGTTTGGACCCACGTGTTTGGGGCCTATAACGGCCTCCCCCCCTTCTGGGGGATACCGTTACGGGGGCCGGACCAGTTCCCCAAAAATGTCTCTTTTGTTCCTCTCCCGGGGCACCCCTTGCCCCACCTTGGGGTCATTTTCCGACTAAATGGTTTCCCTCGAAAATTTGTTTTTGTTTGGGGTAGTTCCAATTTTTTCCAGGTTTGATATCTTCGGGGGCAACCCAAGTAAAGGGACTTCCTTCAGCCACCACCCCTCAGTCTAAGGCAAGTGGAGGGGTTAATCGACTCGGGGGGCCTATCGCGACACTCCGTTCAGCATCAGGATGTTTGGGTTTCCCCTGTACCTTGGGCTGGTTTCCTTAACTCTTTAGATCAGTTGCCGGTCCCGTTCCCTTCTTCATTGTTCGGACGACATTCAATCCACCTTCCCCCTCCCGGTGCCCACAAGGTTCCAGCATGGAAGGTTTGTCCGGGACAAAACCCGTCTGGAAGGGGACACGCCAACTCTACCCAGGTTCCGCTGAAACAAGATACAACGACAAAGCGAAGACCTTTTCCCCCTTTCTCTTGGGACAAGGTGTGGCTGGCGAAGTAGAGCCTCAAATCCCCGGCTTAAGTTGCCCCGGTTTTTTGGACCGTTTGAGGTGAGAAGCGCCAAACCCCCGGGATATAAGCTCCCCCATCCTCCACTATGCGGGTCCCGAAATCCTCCAGTCTTCTTTGAAGCCGGTCACCTAATCGCTTCTTTCCCGGTAGTCCTCTTCCCACTCCTAGGCGAGCACCAATTTTTTACTGTAAAGGAGATTCGGAAAGAAGACGTAAGGGGAAGCGCCTTTCCCCAAAGACTGGAAGGGGGGCGGGCCCCAAAAAGGCCCGGAACCAGAACAAAATTTTTGGACCATAATGTTTCCAGAGATTCCTTAGGCCAGAAAGGGGGGAGGCCAAAGGGGGGGTTGTCAAGGATGTCCTGCGACCCCATCCCGGGTCGCAGGCGCACCGTGCCATGTCTAGCGGGGCCATATTCCCCTGTGTCCCCTGAGAGTAACTGGCCCGCTCCTGCTGTAGCTCGTCCCCAGGGCGCGGTCCCTCCTAGGGGGGCGCGCCGGAGATAGTTTTTAGGGCCCAAACGCACCGGTTAATTTTTAAATTGCCCCGCTGCCCCCTTTTTTTTGCCCGCCCTTCCTGGTTACCCCGCCGGATTTTAGTCCCTTTACCGCCTATAAAAAGGGGGGCCGGGGAAGTCTTGTTTTTATTGTGGGTTTGGGGTTTCCGGGCCCAAAAATTTGCCCCGCCTCAACCAAAAAACTTGCCCCCCTTCCCCTGGCCCTTTCCTGCTTTTCCTCGCCACAAAACCCTTGCCGCCTGTCCGGGCCCCTTCCCCTGCCTGCCCCCAGTATGAGTGACAATTTTGTAACCCGAAACCCCGGGGCCCTGCAAGAAATTATGTCGAAACCCCCCCGCAGCAAGCCACTTTGCAGTGGGTTTGGGTTTGAAAACGGGAACTATTAGCTGCTCCGGTGGTTACGCCATCGCTTGCGGGGAACAAGGAACTCCCGTTGCCAGTGACATCAATTTTTTTTTGCCCCTCTTTGACCCATTTTTTCTTCACTAAGTTTTTCACGTACCCATTTTACTGTTATGGAATTTAAATTTGTGGCTTTTCCCACTGTTGGTAAAAAAATTAAACCCTGAACATCATCCCCAAAGTGTTTAAAATGGGGTTTAAAATTTTCGAGTTGAGTTCGACTAAATTTCAAACCACCTTTCTCAAGTTGGGGGTTTTGGACCGAATTTTTAGGTTCGATCAATTCGGTTTATGAAGTGTTTGAATTTGTTGCAAAAAAGAATAAATGGTTTAATGTTTTATGATTTCCCGTACCGATTTAAAGTGTTTAGTGAGGGGGGGGGGTTGCGGAAGGAAGGGGGCTTCTCGGAAAGTAGTGATGCTCATCCTTTTTAAATTGGGGGATTTTTTTTTTAAAACATAAAATCCTTCCCCACCTTTACCCTAACTGTAAAAATTATATTGTTTGGGAAAGCTTAATTTAAAACTACTTCTCCTTTTAACTCCGGGAGATAAAAACCCCTATAACCCCTTACCCACATTGGGGAAGGGATCGGGGGCCCAACCCGGGGTTTATTTAAGGGGTTTTTAAATAATTTAAAATTTGTTTCATAGTTTATAGTTTGTTAAGGCAAAAAAGACAAGTGCCATCATTTTCACCCTGTTGTGCTAAGGTGTTGTTTCCGGGGGAAAGGCAAAAAACCCCCCAATGAGGGAGAAGCCAAATTTTCCTCATTTAGGGAAAAATTCTTCCTGATCCAATTGGCAATCAGAAAAATCCTGGATCAATGACCCCTTTGAATCTAGTACTTACTTGTTATTTTTTACGCTCCGAAATGCATCCCAAACCCTTTTTGAACTCGGGGTTAGATTAAACCCTGACAAATCCCCCTGGGGGAAATTATGTTCAGCTTTACAGAAAGAATCCCTTTCTATGTTTATGTAGAAACTTTCTTCCTCAAGACGTAAGGATGCCCCTTGTTCTAGATACAGCCCTGTGTATAAATAAATCTTGGGAGAGATCTCTATATTGACCTTTGATGTATTTAAACATATTTATTATGTCCCCCCGAAGCCTTCTTTTCTCTAAAGTAAATAACCCTAATCTTGCAATTTTTGTGTACTGTAGTCCACCCAGTCCTTTTATTATTTTTGTTGCCCGCCTTTGTACCTGTTCAAGCTCTACAATGTCTTTCCTGTGCACTGGTGCCCAAAACTGTACACAATATTCCATGTGTGGTCTAACCAGTGACTTGGTATAATGGGAGAATAATGGTCTCATCATGTGCATCTATGCCCTTTTAATGCACACCCATGATCCTATTTGCTTGGCAGCTGCTGTCTGACACTGGCTGCTACAATTAAGTTTACTGTCCACCAGGATTCCCAATTCCTTCTCCATGTCACTTTTACCCAGGCTTTTCCATTTAACATGTAATCATGTAATGGATTTCCTTCTCCATGTGCATAACCTTGCATTTATCAGTGTTAAACCTCATCTGCCATTTCCCTGCCCAGGCCTCCAACTTATCAGATCCCTTTGTAATAACATATTATCCTCTATTGTGTTGATTACTTTACAGAGCTTAGTATCGTCTGCAAAGATCGATATTCTACTGTGTATTCCCTGTGTAAGATCATTAATGAAAATTTAAAGGGATAGGGCCCAATATGACCCTTGTGGTACCCACTAGTAACAGCGATCCAGGCTGAGTATGTACCATTAATTACTACCTTTGTTTTCTATTCAGTGAGCCAGTTGCTTACCCACTTGCACACATTTTCCCCAGTCCAAGCATTCTCATTTTATTTACCAACCTTTTATGTGCAACCGTATCAAATGCTTTAGAAAAATCTAGATATATGACATCCAGTGCCTCACCCCGATCCAGTCTAGACTGACTTCTCATAGAAACTGATGAGATTAGTCTGACAGACCGATCCTTCATTGAACCCATGCTGGAACGGCCTTATACTTTATTTTCAGTTGAGATACTCCAGGATAGCATCTCTGAGAAAACCTTCAAACATTTTACCTACAACAGAGGTTAACTTACGGCCTATAGTTTCCTGGATCACTTTTTGACCCCTTTTTGAATATTTGGCACCACATTTGCTATGCGCCAATCCTTTGGGACATACCCCGTTATTAGACAGTCCATGAATATTAAGAATAGGGCCCTATCTATGACATCACTTAAACTCTCTTAGGACACGTGGGTGTATGCCATCTGGACCTGGGGATTTGTCTATTTTAATCTTCTAAGCGGAGCGCACTTTTTTCCCGGTTAGACAAGAAACTTTTAAGTTGGAGTTTACCACATCTCTCTGTTCAACAGGAAGCTCATCCCCCTCGGTAAATCAGTGGAGAAAAAGTGTTTTAAAAGGGCTTTTTTTTTCGCCTTCTCCTCTTTTTTT
>JAODAL010034982.1:0-43515 GCA_025379985.1 Phyllomedusa bahiana | reverse complement strand
TAAGTGAATATCATGCAGATTATACACGAACTTTCTGCAGAACATTACTCCTCTACCTCCTGAAAGATACACATTACTCAGGCTGTCGACCTCTCTGTCCCGCAGAAGCTGCATTACTTCTGTAGTCAATAAGTTGCGGAAGTCTGAGTCCAAGTCTCTGACGCTTTCTCTTCTTTCTACAGGAATCTTGGCCTGGATCACAGTCAACTTTCTCACAGGTCTGTCCTCATGTGCCGTGCGGCCCAGCACTGTAACTTTGGGGGGAGTGCGTGCACCGTGGCTTTTGGGGGGAGTGCGTGCACCGTGGCTTTTGGGGGGGGGGAGTCCCGGGCTTTGGGGAGTGCGTGCACCGTGGCTTTGGGGGAGGGGGGGAGTGCGTGCACCGTGGCTTTGGGGGGGGGGGGGGAGTGCGTGCACCGTGGCTTTGGGGGAGGGGGGGAGTGCGTGCACCGTGGCTTTGGGGGAGGGGGGGGAGTGCGTGCACCGTGGCTTTTGGGGGGAGTGCGTGCACCGTGGCTTTTGGGGGGAGTGCGTGCACCGTGGGTGTGGGGGGGAGGGCGTGCGCCGTGGCTTTTGGGGGGGGGGAGTGCTGTGCACCGTGGCTTTGGGGGGGGGGGGAGTGCGTGCACCGTGGCTTTGGGGGGAGGGTGGGAGTGGTGCACCGTGGCTTTTGGGGGAGGAGGGTGGGCGAGGCGTGCACCGTGGCTTTGGGGGAGAGGGGGAGTGCTTTTGCACGTGGCTTTGCGGCCCGGGTTGGGGGGGGAGTGCGTGCACCGTGGCTTTGGGGGAGAGGGGGAGTGCGTGCACCGTGGCTTTGGGGGATTTGGGGGGGAGTGCGTGCACCGGTGGCTTTGGGGGAGGGGGAGTGAGTTTGGGTGAGTGCGTGCACCGTGGCTGTGGGGGAGGGGGGGAGTGCGTGACCGTGGCTTTGGGGGGGGGGGGTGCGTGCACCGTGGCTTGGGGGAGGGGGGAGTGCGTGCACCGTGGCTTTGGGGAGGGAGGGAGTGCGTGACACGTGCTTTGGGGGAGGGAGAGTGCGTGGCACGTGGCTTTGGGGAGGGGGGAGTGCGTGCACCGTGGCTTTTGGGGGGAGTGCGTGCACCGTGGCTTTTGGGGGGAGTGCGTGCACCGTGGCTTTGGGGGAGGGGGTGGCCGTGGTTCTGGGGGGAGTGCGTGCACCGTGGCTTTGGGGGAGGGGGGGTGCGTGACCGGAGGGTGGGGGGAGGTGGCGTGCACCGTGGCTTTGGGGGGGGGGGGGGGGAAGTGCGTGCACCGTGGCTTTTGGGGGGAGTGCGTGCACCGTGGCTTTGGGGGAACAGTTAGGGGAATGCACCATAGCAGTGGAGTATAGTTTTGGGGTATGGTTAGGTGCTTCCATCATTGCTGTTGAGTTCTGTGGTGTTTCTTCATACATTGAATATTATAATGTTATTTGCAGACCGGTTACATTGGGATCATAGTGTGGGGACCCTGGATTTTGGTGGAGCGTCCACACAGATAACTTTCTTGCCTTTGGCTAAGGTGAGAGCCACAAGTTTGCCTTCTTTCCCTGTAATATTGCCCTCATTGTCATTTTGGGTTCCCTATTTTCAGGCCACATTGGATCAGACGCCCAGTGACTTCCTAACGTCCTTCGAGTTGTTCAACAGCACATATCGCCTGTACACACACAGGTCAGCGCCGCGATAGGGGGGATATGTGGACAGAGGTGGGGGATAATACAGGTTTTGGGGGGCCAATGGTCTGGTGCTGGTTATGTGATAGCGTGTTTTGTATGTTATGCAGTTATCTGGGGCTTGGGCTGAAGGCGGCTCGTCTGGCTGTGCTTGGAGCGTCTGTGTCGGCAGGTAAGGACCTTTACTCAGGCCGAGCACTGGTGGAAACAAGCTAAAAACAATTGTGTAAGGTTTTCGGTGCTTGTTTAAAAGCCCTTTAACGTAGGCAGATACGTTCATGCGATTGTCGGTCTCCATTAAGTCAGTAACACATCCTGTTTATAAGGGGAGGCTTGCTGCTGTCCTATCGGCCTTTTTAGGTCTGCAGAAAATGATCCAATTGGGGCATGTTCACACCACACAGTGAGGAAACGTCCCTGCTTGATTATCGGTCAGTGTAAGGCTATATTCACATGGCGTACTTTCGTTGCGCATTTACGTTCTAATACGGGCAAGAGAACTATGGATTACGCCTCCTCTCCCCGCTCGTACAATACGACGCGCGGGGAGATGAGTGACGTGTCAATTATTTGTGGCAAATACGCGCCACGAGTAATGAATGTCAATGGGGCCGGCGGGCTGCTGGCCCCCTGCGCCGTGGGAGTACGCGCGTATTAGCGCGAGCTCCCAAAACACACGATGTACTGTACGCGCCGCAGTACATCGTGTGAACATACCCTAAGAGAGCCTTAAAGGGATTGTACAGTTAACAAAAATTATAGTTAAACGGAGCTGTGATAAAAAAAATCTTGCCTCCTGATCCTCCTTTGCTACGGCTTCGGAGTTCCCGGGGATCTGCCCCTCTTCACTTCCAGGTTCTTATCCCGAAACACAGGAAAGGGTCGCACTGTACAGTGAAGGGAGCACAAGCTTCTCCTGTGTTAGGGCAAGAACCCAGAAGGGAAGAATAGCGGATCTCTATGAACCCTGAAGTGTTAGCAGCGGAGGACCGGAAGGAGAGTATGCATTTTTTCTGCGCTATTTTTAACTATACAGGCCGCCCCCGGGTTACGAACGGGATATGGACTGTTGGGTTGGTCTTAAGTTCAAGTTGTATGGAAGTCAGAACAGGTAGATTTATTAACTCCAGCACAAAAGTTTTTTTTTTTTAGTTTTTTTGTTTTGCATAGTGCTGGGAAGAGTTTTTACATTTGTTTTGCTGTCTGTGCCCCTGTTAAGAAGATTTCACCTCATGTGTTGCTCTGGCATGCTGGAACGTGTCGTTCCACGGCTTCTATCTGCTGCGGAACATGGAACTACAAGTGCCAGCATACCCCATAAAGTCTCCATTTGTAACTAGGGGACAGATGTAAGTCGGAAAGTTGCAAGTCGAGGACTGCCTGTAATTTTATGAAACCCCTTTGATGATGGAACAGCTCTATGAAGAGGATCCAGCAGGAAAGAGAAGGACAAGTCCTTCCTTAATATTTCCCATTCCCCTAAAATCCACTTCTAGCATTGGCAAAAAAAAAAAAAAAAATCCCTACTGCACTGAAAACTGCCTGTGTGCATTCAGCCTAACGTAAGAAGGAGCTAACACAGGACACTTGTCATTGACTTCCAGCTCAACAGAAGCAGACGTTTCGCAGTCACTGTTTCCCACCGGCTGTGGATGCAGAATGGACATTCGCTGGCGTCACCTACAGATACGCGGGGCAGTCTGACGGTGAGTGCGGATCGCTCGCCGCGGCCATCATGGGCTCCGCTTGGAGAGAGGTAGCAGCATGGTTGGGGGGGGGGGGGGGTATAGTCAGGGCCGGGACAGCGGGTAGGTAAAGGTAGACAAGCGCCTAGGGTGCCACTTCACCCCATGCAGGAAGGGGGCACAAGGAGCTATGGCATGGGCTGAATTTTCCATTGGTGGGATAGGCACTATCTGCAGTATTTGCTTAGGGAACCAGAATACCTTGTCCCAGTCCTGGGTACAATAAAGTTAGAGAGTACCCATGAGGGGAGGGAGGCAGCACATAGACCCTGAGCATATGCAGAACCGCCTGGACCACCCTGGGACGGTCTGTATATTTTTGGACGCGATATACCCGGCTCCTTTATCATGAGCGCCAGAGGCGTAACTTAAAACTTCGGGGCCCCAGTGCAAAAGCCATAAAAGTGCCCCCCACCTACCATGTGCCATTTATAATACTGGTATCTCCTCATGCGGTAGAGGTGCGTCCGGCCCCCTAATGCTCCAGTGCATGTTACTGACCGCTACCTCTGCACCCCCTATAGCTACGCCTCTGAGCGCCTCTCTCCCTTTGTCCTCGGTGACCAGGTCTCGTAGGGTTCGATGCCTGTTACTCTGAGGTTCTGCACATCCTACAGGGGAAGTTTCACCACGTCGATGAGATCCGGGACAGTTGCTTCTACGCCTTCTCCTACTACTATGACCGGGCGGTGGACACCAGTCTGATCGGTAAGGTGGCCCCGTGTATTGATGGGAATTTGGGCATCTGAAGCCATTTTGTCATTGGATTTCTCCTCTTTAGAGCACGAGGACGGCGGGGAGCTGGCGGTCAGGGACTTCGCTCGGAAGCCCGAGAAGGTAAATGCTCTGCGCCGGGGCCGCCGCTTCCCTCCACTGTTAGAACACATTGACGTCGGGAGAGGTTTTATTTACCTGAAAACTGAACAGAGACGCGTCCATATCGAGGGCCCATTCACACAAGACAGATTTGGTTGTAGAAATCTCTTAAACAAATCGGTTCCCTGTAGGTTTGTTTCTGCGAGCACCGCACAGGCGTTCCCAAATATGTTCCCGAGAAAAAAGGAAACATCCAGGAAGGTTAACGGAAAATACATGAATACAAAAATTTTCTATTTCTGTAAAAAAAATGCCCATAAGAAGCAAAGACTGACATTGACCGGTGCTCCTAATGGCAACTACCTGACAGTCTATGAGCTGCCATAGGCTGTGCCCAGGAGCTTTGTATAGTAGCATGATTGTTATTTATAGGAAGTCCCACCATAATATGGCACGCCATCAGTCTGATAAGTGCAGGTCCCACATCTGGGCCTTGCACTATCTTGGGAATAGGACCCCAAAACTATTGGCTTAGAATGGAGAGCCAGTCACCATTGACTGACCTTTCCCTTTTGTTTATGGAGTTTGAGAAAGGCCGAACATGCGCTCCCCCGTGTGGGAAAACCCCCTAGAAAAAGAATGGAGGAACACAGGTCCCCCGTCTGGGAACCCCATAAAACAGAATGGAGAAAACCCGCGCTCCCCCCGTAATGGGGAAATCCATAGAAAGAATGGAGACACGTGTCCCTGTAGGGAATCCCCTAGGGAGAAAGGAGAGAAACAGCGCTCCCCCCGACTGGGGAACCCCCCAGAACGAATGGAGAAACAGGCTCCCCTGTATGGGAACTCTATAGAAAAAGGATAGAACACAGCGCTCCCCTGTACTGGGGTCCATAGAACAGAATGGAAAACCCGCGCTCCCCTGTACTGGGAACTCCCATAGAACAGAATGGAGAACACAGTGCTCCCTGTACTGGGAACTCCCATAGAGGAGAATGGAGAGAAAACAGCGCTCCCCTGTACTGGGAACTCCCATCGAACAGAATGGAGAACAAAAGCGCTTTCCCCCGTACTGGGAATCCCTTAGAGGAGAATGGAGAGAAAAACAGCGCTCCCCTGTATGGGAACTCCCATTGAACAGAATGGAGAGAACACAGCGCTCCCTGTACTGGGAACTCCCCTTGAACAGAATGGAGAAACACAGCGCTCCCCTTTTACGGGGAACTCCATAGAACAGAATGGGAGAACACAGTGCTCCCCTGTACGGGGAACTCCCATAGAAAGAATGGAGAGAAGACAGTGCTCCCCTGTACTGGGAACTCCCATAGAACGATGGAGAGAAGACAGCCGATGGACTCCCATAGAACAGAATGGGAGAAGACAGTGCTCCCTGTACTGGGAACCCCATAGAACAGAATGGAGAGAACACAGCGCTCCCTGTATGGGAACTCCATAGAGGAGAATGGAGAAACACAGCGCTCCCTTGTACTGGGAACCCCCATAGAACAGAATGGAGAACACAGCGTCCTTTTACTGGGAACTCCATAGAACAGAATGGAGAACACAGCGCTCCCCTGTATGGGAACTCCCATAGAACAGAATGGAGAGAAAAACACGCTCCCCTGTACTGGGAACTCCCATAGAACAGAACGGAGAACACAGCGCTCCCTGTACTGGGAAATCCATAGACAGAATGGAGAACACAGTGCTCCCCTGTACTGGGAACTCCATAGAGAGAAAGAGAACACAGCGCTCCCTGTACTGGAACTCCCTAGCGAAAGGAGGAACACAGCGCTCCCCTGTACTGGGACTCCATAGAACAGAATGGAGAACACAGCGCTCCTCGTACTGGGAACTCCATAGAACAGAATGGAGAGAACACAGCGCTCCCTGTACTGGAAAATCCCATAGAGGAGAATGGAGAACACAGGTCCCCTGTACTGGGAACTCCCATAGACAGAATGGAGGAACACAGCGTCCCCTGTACTGGGAACTCCCTAGAACAGAATGGAGAACACAGCACTCCCCTGTACTGGGAACTCCCATAGAACAGAATGGAGAACACAGCGCTCCCCTGTACTGGGAACTCCCATGGAGGAGAATGGAGAAAACAGCGCTCCCTGTTACTGGGAACTCCCATAGAAAAGAATGGAGAACACAGCGCTCCCTGTACTGGGAATCCCATAGAGGAGAATGGAGAACACAGCGCTCCCCTGTACTGGAAACTCCATAGAGGAGAATGGAGAACACAGCGCTCCCTGTACTGGGAACTCCCTAGAACAGAATGGAGAACACAGCGTCCCTGTACTGGGGAAATCCCATAGAAGAATGGAGAACACAGTGCTGCCCTGTACTGGGAACTCCCATAGAGCAGAATGGAGAGAACACAGCGCTGCCCTGTACTGGGAACTCCCATAGAACAGAATGGAGAACACAGCGCGTCCCTGTACTGGGAACTCCATAGAGGCAGAATGGAGAGAACACAGCGCTCCCCTGTATGGGAAACTCCCATAGAACAGAATGGAGAAACACAGTGCTCCCCAGTATTGGGAACTCCCATAGAAACAGAATGGAGAACACAGCGCTCCCCTGTACTGGGAACTCCCATAGAACAGAATGGAGAGAACACAGTGCTCCCCTGTATGGGGAACTCCCATAGAACGAATGGGAGAACACAGCGCTCCCCTGTACTGGGAACTCCATAGAACAGAATGGAGAACCAGCGCTCCCCTGTACTGGGAACTCCCATAGAACAGAATGGAGAACACAGCGCTCCCTGTACTGGGAACTCCCATAGAACAGAATGGAGAACACAGCGCTCCCCTGTACTGGGAACTCCCATAGAGCAGAAATGGAGAACACATCGCTCCCCTGTACTGGGAACTCCCATAGAACAGAATGGAGAGCACACCGCTCCCTGTACTGGGAACTCCATAGAACAGAATGGAGAGCACACCGCCCCCTGTACTGGGAACTCCATGAACAGAATGGAGAGAACACAGCGCTCCCCTGTACTGGGAACTCCCATACAGGAGAATGGAGGACACAGCGCTCCCCTGTACTGGGAACTCCCATAGAACAGAATGGAGAGAACACAGCCTCCCCTGTACTAGGAACTCCCATAGACAGAATGGAGGACACAGCGCTCCCTGTACTGGGAACTCCCATAGAACAGAATGGAGAAACACAGCGCTCCCCTGTACTAGGAACACCATAGAACAGAATGGAGAGAACACAACGCTCCCTGTACTGCGAACTCCCATAGAACAGAATGGAGAGAACACAGCGCTCCCCTGTATGGGAACTCCCATAGAACAGAATGGAGAGAACACAGGCGCTCCCCTGTACTGGGAATCCATAGAGGAGAATGGAGAACACATCGCTCCCCTGTACGGGAACTCCCATAGAGGAGAATGGGAACACAGCGCTCCCCTGTACAGGAACTACCATAGAGGAATGGAGAACACAGCGCTCCCCTGTACGGGAACTCCCATAGAAAGAATGGAGAGAACACAGCGCTCCCTGTACGGGAACTCCCATAGAACAGAATGGAGAGAACACACGCTCCCCTGTACGGAACTCCCATAGAACAGGAATGGAGAAACACAGCGCTCCCCTATAAAGGGAACTCCCATAGAACAAAATGGAGAACACAGCGCTCCCTGTACTGGGAACTCCCATAGAGGAAAATGGAGAACACAGCGCTCCCCTGTACTGGGAACTCCCATAGAACGGAATGGAGAACACAGCGCTCCCTGTACTGGGAACTCCCATAGACCAGAATGGAGAGAACACAACGCTCTCCTGTACCGGGAACTCCCATAGAACAGAATGGAGAACACAGCGCTCCCCTATAACGGGAACTCCCATAGAGGAGAATGGAGAACACAGCGCTCCCCTGTACTGGGAACTCCCATAGAAAAGAAGGAGATGGTTGAAGGGAAAACATTCTGTACTGGGAACCTCTAGGGTGGGACCCGCTCCAGTCTGCTCAAAAAAATTTTGGGAGTGAAAAGCGTTTCCGTCTGGGGGGATGCAAGAGGAGAATGGTGGAACACAGTTGTGCCCGGTCCCGGGCACCTAGCGAATGGAACACGGCCCCTGTCGGTCCTGCAGTGTGTGAGAGAACACAGCGCTTCCCTGGTACCCGGCCCTTCCATGCAGATGGAGGAACACACGCGCTCCCTGTCAGGGAAATTCGGAATTGAGAGAACACAGCGACCCTGCATGGGAACCATAGCAGTGGGCAAGCGTCTCCCCGTACCGGGAACCCATAAAGGAGAATGATACATGCGCTCCTTTTTTGGGTATCCCATAGAGGGGGACGTGGAGACGGGCTGGGTCTGGGCTCCATGCTTCCAGCGCTCCCTGCACCGGTGCTACATGTCAGGAATTAAATGAGGCTCTTCTGGGGAAAATACTCCATAACAGCACTAGGGGAAACAACAGGGGCTCCCCTGAACGGCCCCAAAGAAGGAGAATGGTATTACACTGGGGCTCCCCTTTTCCCGTACTGGGCACTCCATAACAGAAAGTTGATACAGGTCCGAGGAACTTCCCATAGAACAAATTTTTAACCAATGCGCTCTATATTGGGTATCAAAACACTGGTACACAGCCTTGAATGAAGGGGGGATCTGCCAAGAACGAATGGAGAGTGGTTTGCAAGGGACACTGGAGGACTTGGGGGGTTGCTTGCTGGGAATTCCACTGGAGGTAGAGAGGGAGGGGAGACACTTTTTGGGCATGCGGTGGGGGGACACGGGTGAGAGGTTGGGGTAACCGGGCCACTGGGAGGGAGAGGGGGCGCTCCGGTCACACTGGGAGGAGAGGGGTCCGGCCTGCTAGGGGAAAGGATTCGGTCGAGGTGCCGACCCGCAGGAAGGCGCGGGTTCCGGGCCTCCTGGGGGGGAAGGAGCCAGGACTTTATTGCTTTTTAGTTAAAAGGGGGAGTGGCGCGGGGGGCTGGGCCGATCTCGGGGGTGCTCAGGGCACTTAGGATAAGGGGGTTTCCTGAAACTATGCCTAACGAGATGAATTAGGTAAACCCAAAAAGGCCAGATGACACTGGGAGGTATCTGGGGGTGCCGGACGTTTATCGGCGTGGGTGCCGACGACTGTTGTTAGAGGGGGTCCGGGATTGGTCTCCAAAGATTGAAGTGAGGTTGCTAACAAAATTGGAAGTGTTGATTTTGTCGGAACACTGGGGAGGAGCTTTGAAGGGGGGGATTGGTGACAAGGAGGAGGGGGGGGGTGCCGGGGACATGGGGAGAGGGTGGGTGCCAGGGACACTGGGAGGGAGGGGGGTGCCGGGAACTGGAGACGGGACTGGTGCCGAGACACTGGGAGGAGCGGGGGTGCCGGGACTGGTGCCGGGGAGAGGGGGTGCCGGGACACTGGGAGGAGAGGGGGTGCCGGGACTGGCGAGGAGAGGGGGTGCTGGGAAATGGTCGAGGAGAGGGGGTGCCGGGACTGGTGCCGAGACACTGGGAGGAGCGGGGGTGCCGGGACTGGTGCCGGGGAGAGGGGGGTGCCAGGAACTGGAGCGAGAGGGGTGCCGGGAACTGGGGAGGGGGAGGGGTGCCGGACACTGGAGAGAGGTGCCGGGACACTGGGAGGAGGGGTGGTGCCGGGACTGGTGCCGGGACACTGGGAGGAGGGGGGGTGCGGGAGGGGGTGCCGGGACTGGTGCCAGGACACTGGGAGGAGAGGGGGTGCCGGGACTGGTGCCGGGAGAGGGGGTGCCGGGACTGGGCCAGGACTGGTGGAGAGAGGGGGTGCCGGGACACTGTGGAGGATGGGGTGGTGCCGAGCAGGGGGGTGCCGGGACTGGTGCGCGGGACCGGGGCGGGGTGGTGTCGGGAGAGGGGGTGCCGGGACTGGTGCCGAGCAGAGGGGGTGCCGGGACTGGTGCCGGGCAGAGGGGGTGCCGGGACTGGTGCCGAGGACACTGGAGGAGGGGGGGTGTTTGGTGGTGCAGAGGGGGTGCCTGGGGCTGGTGCCGACAGGGAGGAGGAGGGGTGCCGGGGAGAGGGGTGTGCTGGGACTGTGGGAGGGCGATGGGAGGTGCGGACGGTGCCGGACACTGGGAGGAGCGGGGGTGCCGGGACTGGGCAGGAGCGGGGTGGGGATGGGGGGCGGGGGTGCCGGGACACTGGGAGGAGCGGGGGTGCCGGGACTGGTGCCGGGGAGAGGGAGTGCCAGGTCTGGTGCTGCGGAGAGGGGACACTGGGAGGAGAGGGGGTGCTAGGACTGGTGTCAGGGAGAGGGGGTGAGGAACAGGGGTTACGAGTCCAGGGGACTGATGTTGAGGAGAAGGGGTGCCGGCCCGGTGATTACTACTTCACTGCTTTACCTCTAACAAGTACATTATCAGTCATTGCTGTTCTCTGCTGTTGGTCCTACACAATCCTGTACAGAGGAAGTAAAATATCCCTTCCAGGGTAAATGCCCACGAGGTGGAAATGTTGTGGAAAATCTGCAGAATATTATGGTGGAAGCAAAGTAGACGAGATTAACTTGTATTTTATATCCCCGTGTCACTTTCCGATGCAGATTTCCTTCATTGACTTGAGTGGAGAGGTCAAAATCCGCAGAGAAAGTTGATTATTGTGAATTTGCCTCTGGATCTACAGCAAAGTCCACAACTTAGGATTCTGGATACGTGGAGTTTTCTGGGGTTTAGTTAAGCACAATCCACAGAATTTGAGGCGATTCTGCTGCATTTCCACCCTGTGTGCAGAGACCCTTAGGGGACGTTCATATGGGGCAAATCTGTGGTGGAGCTTTTGCAGGAAATTTGCACTTAAAAAAAATTCCCACTTAAGTCTGCCAATTGGTGCCGACTTTTATGTGGAGTAGTATGTGTTATCCCTTCTCCTATTAGTTTACATTAACCTTTGGTGGAGCCGCTGCAGATTTCCTGCAGAATTAAATCTGCACCCACACTTGAAGTGGATTTTACAGTGAATTTTTCTACCTTTGACTTAAATGGGAAAAAGCTAAATCTGCATCTTTCCTGTGGAATTTGCCCGTTGCTATAAATTTGCAATTTACTGTAAAACCCACAACCCAATCTGCTTAGATTCAGCTGTTGCAAATCTAGAATTAAAAAAAAAAAAAAAATAGCTGCAGCCTTCATTCTGCAAAAATCCACAGCAATTTCACCACTGAAGTCAATGTAAAAAAAATAAAAATAAATCTGCACTAGAATCCACAGTAAACTTGCACCAATTGGTGGGACTGGGCCGCAAATATGCAGTGGATTTTGTGTAGAAAATCCGCTGCCTTGTATGTGCTAGAGAGTCATGACATTTTTATGTGGTGCCATCATCTTGGTGCAAAATCCAGATGTAGAGTAGGTCAACAAGAAAGTGGTGAGAAAAGTGCCTGACCTGTCCAGTAAGATGGGCCAAATCTATTGGACGGAGTGTTTGTCATAAATTTGGCGCATTTTCTGTCTCGTCTAGTTTTAAGCTGTGTGTACTGACTGTAATAATAAATCTGCCTTATTACTATAAAAGCTTCCAGAGCCTGCGGCCATGAGTCTTTGACCTGGGCACATGGGAGGGTGGAGTTTGGGGGGCGTCATCACATCAGATCGGACGCCGACACTTTGAGGTGTGGGAATAGTAAACTTTCAGTGCAGTCCAGAAATGCCACCGTCTTCTCTGGGCCAAAGCTCCTTTATAATGGACAAAGGCAAAAATGAAAACTGTCTTGTAGTTGGAGAAATCAAAATGTGAAATCTAAAAAAAAGTATTTTTTCCTGAATTAAAAAAAATGGAAAAACAGACATAGGTGTGGGTCGGGGGTCACTGCAATGGATCAGACGCCAACACTTGGAGGTGCAGAAATAATTCACTTTATTTATTAACAAGAATTACAAAATAAATGTAATAAGTTACATAGATCCGGGTCGGAGGTCCAGGGGACAGGTCATTTACTGGCGAACTCCATGATCTGTTCCTGAAAAGGAAAGTGAGAAGGTTTCGTTAGACTCAGACCCCGCATGGGCACTGTAGGGGCAATGCTGCACCATGTCTGGCCATACAGGAGGCAAGAGTCTGAAGGTGTGCCAGTGGCTAGCAAACCGTGCCCCCTGCCATACCTGCCAAAAAATATTCCTATACGGCCGCTTTGTCACAGTTCCATTCATCTGCATGGGGTGGTTGTGGCAGAAGACGCAGGGCTTTCGGCACACCCCATTCTGATGAATCCAATGGCCTCACACCATAAGGTCTGACTGCATATTGCTAGGATACACCATCAGTCTGATAGGTTCAGTCCCTCCTCTGTGACTCGCAACGAGCTAGGGAATAGGCCCCTGAAATAGCCCGCTTGAACGCGGCTCTCCATTCTCAGTACAGGGGAGCGCTGTCTTCTCTCCATTCTGTTCTATGGGACTTCCCAGTACAGGGGAGGGCTGTTTCTCCATTCTGTTCTATGGGAGGTCCCAGTACAGGGGAGCGCTGTGTTCTCCTTTCTCCTCTATGGGAGGTCCCAGTACAGGGGAGCGCTGTGTTCTCCTTTCTCCTCTATGGGAGTTCCCAGTACAGGGGAGAGCTGTGTTCTCTCCATTCAGTTCTATGGGATTTTCCCAGTACAGGGGAGCGCTGTGTTCTCCATTCATGTTTGTGGGAGTTCCACAGTCCAGGAGAAGCTGTGTTCTAAAATTCTGTTTTAGGGATTCCCAGTACAGGGAGTCTGTGGTTCTCCATTCTCCTCTATGGGATTCCCGGTACAGGGGAGCGCTGTGTTCTCCATTCTCCTCTATGGGAGTTCCAGTACAGGGGAGCGCTGTGTTCTCTCCATTCTCCTCTATGGGAGTTCCCAGTACAGGAGAGCGCTGTGTTCTCCATTCTGTTTTATGGGAGTTCCCGGTACAGGGGAGCGCTGTGTTTCTCCATTCAGTTCTATGGGAGTTCCCAGTACAGGGAGCGCTGTGTTCTCCTTTCTCCTCTCTGGGAGTTCCCAGTACAGGGGAGCGCTGTGTTCTCTCCATTCAGTTCTATGGGAGTTCCCAGTACAGGGGAGCGCTGTGTTCTCCATTCTGTTCTGTGGGAGTTCCCAGTACAGGAGAGCGCTGTGTTCTCCATTCTGTTTTATGGGAGTTCCCGTACAGGGGAGTGCTGTGTTCTCCATTCTCCTCTATGGGAGTTCCCTGTACAGGTGAGCGCTGTGTTCTCCATTCCCCTCTATGGGAGTTCCCAGTACAGGGGAGCGCTGTGTTCTACATTCTCCTCTATGGGAGTTCCCGGTACAGGGGAGCGCTGTGTTCTCCATTCTCCTCTATGGGAGTTCCCAGTACAGGGGAGCGCTGTGTTCTCTCCATTCTGTTCTATGGGAGTTCCCAGTACAGGGGAGCGCTGTATTCTCCATTCTCCTCTGAGAGTTCCCAATACAGGGGAGCGCTGTGTTCTCCTTTCTCCTCTATGGGAGTTCCCAGTACAGGGGAGCGCTGTATTCTCTCCATTCTGTTCTATGGGAGTTCCCAGTAAAGAGGAGCGCTCTGTTCTAACCATTCTGTTCTATGGGAGTTCCCAGTACAGGGGAGCGCTGTATTCTCTCCATTCTGGTCTATGGGAGTTCCCAGTACAGGGAAGCGCTGTGTTCTCTCCATTCTGTTCTATGGGAGTTCCCAGTCCTGGGAGCGCTGTATTTTCCATTCTCCTCTGAGAGTTCCCAATACAGGGGAGCGCTGTGTTCTCCTTTCTCCTCTATGGGAGTTCCCAGTACAGGGGAGCGCCGTGTTCTCCATTCTCTTCTATGGAGGTTCTGAGTACAGGTGTACTTGGCTGTACTCAGTACTCCCACAGAACAAGTTTGACCGGCTCTGCATTTAGAGCCTACACTTTCGGGGCCCATTCTTGATATAGTTGGGACCTGCACCGATCAGACGTAGATGCCAAATCCTATTGCTGTGCCATCAAACTCTATGGTGGAAGCGCCCTTGTAAAGCAGTGTTCCCACAAATGCTGCAGGGCAGATCACAGCTAGGTACGAGAATAAGGAGGGTGGTGCTTGCCTCTGTCCCCCCATTCATTTCTATAGGAGGTCCCAACATAGCAAAGCACATTTGTGCAGCTATCTTGGGAACTTTCATAGAAATGAATTGGGAATAAGGCCGTAAGCACCACCCTGTTCAGGTAGTCTTATAGCGAGCTGTAATGGGACCTGCAGCGCTGAATCCTGCTTGAGGGAATACCCCTTTGAGCAGACCCTCTTCTGTCACTCATCCACCCCAAAGACATTGATGGACACTTGATATTTCTCTAGTGCCCTGTGTGGCCAGAGATGGTGTGAACGGCGCCCAATAACCTCCGAGGAGACAACAAACCTTGAGAGGCGGCAGCGCGTTGGTGGCCTGCAGGCCCAGCGTCCGGAGGAGCACAAGCGGGGGCTGCTTGGTGTTGTACAACCTCTTCAGCAGGTCAATGGTGGCCATTAAGGGCACGTTCTGGCGCTGGCGCTCAGTCTCGTACTCCAGAAGGTGCCTTGTTAATCCTGAGAAATGCAATGAGGAGAGGTCACAAACTGGCCCAGATTGGGGAGTCCTGGATCAGGGTACGGTCACAGCATGCAGACCAAACTAAGCCCAAACGCAGTGCAGGCAAAACCGCAACCACTGGCCACCATCTTGGTCTGTGAAAGGGGCATGGTAAACCCTATCCCCAAAATGGTTGGTAATGCCTGTTTGGGAGCAGGCCGGGCACCTTCGCATTTGGGCAGAGGGGCCAAGCCAGTAGTTGCGGTCCCCACTTCCGCTAGTGTTGTGTAGGTCCGTCTGAAGGGGAGCAAACAAAGTAGTCTGACTTGATTGATGGGCGTGCAGGCGCCCCGCCGCTCTGTTTAGTGTGTAGCTGACGTCAGTGCTAAATGTTTCCAGCGGCCCCATAGGCAATGAAAAGGAGTAGCCGGAACTGCGTGACCACTACTCGGGTCAGACTCCTCCTCCTCGTGGTCGTACAAAGTCAGGTGGGCTTCTGCAAGACCACCCAGAGCGACGGGTAGGTGACCACCCAGGCAGGAAGGGGGCATAAAAAGGGATGGAGTGGGCTGTATTTTCCAAGGGGGTTGCTATAGGTCTTATTGGACTAGGGCACCAGAATACCTTGTCCCAGTGCTGTGACCACCGCTCGGGTTAGACTTTTCCTCCACCGTGGTCATACAAAGAGTAGGAGCAGGTGACTGGGGACCCCCGTCCTAATGATTTGGGGGGGTTACAGTGATGATCCATCCAGATGACAGAAGTTTCCACTGGAACCACCACCTTTCATGACAACTCGGAGCCATGTTTTTCCTGCCAATGCATTGGCTGAACCTTTGGTGTCTCGCTGGGCTGGAGGTGGCACAGTCTGCTTAGTGGCGGACGGGCCGCACTCTACTGTATATATTCACCTTTCACTACCAAGAAGGAAATAAAATGTAATAAATACCAAGGTCTTGGCCGTCGAACGCTGCTCTGCTCAGGTGATGAACGAGACTGGCGACATCTCCAAAGCCCATATTAACACCCTGGCCGGCCAGAGGGTGCACCCTGTGTGCGGCGTCCCTGCAGACACAGAATCGGCACTTAGCACCACTGTGACAAGACTGGAAACTCCTCCTTCCATCATCTTACCCAATCAGAGCCACGCGATGGCGGACGTATTCAGTAGCGTGACCCAGTCCTAAAGGGAAGGCGGCCCTGCTCCTGTCCCCGAGGCCGGAAACGCTGGGAGGAAGCTGGCGAGCAGAAGACCCCGACGGCTGCACGAAGGACAGAGCCGAGCGCAGCACCGAGCCAGCCGACGAGAAGAAGTCCGAATGGTGCGCGCTGCTCCACTGTGGAAGAAAGGAGACGGCATAGTGACCACTGTACAGACTGTGCCCAAATAGCAGTGCGCTCGCTCCACTTAACAAAGAGCCACGCATGGTGAACGTATTAGTAGCGTGCCCAGAAAGGGAAAGGTGCGGCCGCTCCTGGGGAAAAAGGGGAGACGCGGGCAGAAGGGTCTGTGCGAGCAAAAGACCCCGACCACTGAGAAGAAAGGAGCGCAAAGAGAAGGTACGAGAAAAGTCCAATGGATGCGCGCTGCTCCACTGTGGAAGAAAGGGAGACCGGCAATAGGTGAACTGTACGAGACCGTGCCCAAAATAGCGAGGTGCGCGCCGCTCCACTGTGGAAGAAAGGGAGACCGGCAATAGGTGAACTGTACGAGACCGTGTCCAAAATAGCGAGGTGCGCGCCGCTCCACTGTGGAAGAAAGGGAGACCGGCACTAGGTGAACTGTAGGAGACCGTGCCCAAAATAGCGAGGTGCACGCCGCTTTACAAACCTGGCACATCTTGGACTTGGTAAAGGGGTTGGTCCCACCATAAACTTTGATCTTATATTGATAGGATGTGCCACCTTTGGGCCCCCCATCTATCTTAGGAATAGACCTCTGAAAGTGTTGGCTCAGAGCAGAGAGCAGGTCACACTTGCCCCCACTATGGGAGTTCCCAGTACAGGGGAGCACTGTGTTCTCTATTCTGTTCTATGTGAGTTCCCAGTACAGGGGGGCGCTGTGTTCTCCATTCTGTTCTATGGGAGTTCCCAGTACAGGGGAGCGCTGTGTTCTCTCCATTCTGTTCTATGGGAGTTCCCATACAGGGGAGCGCTGTGTTCTCCATTCTCCTCTATGGGAGTTCCCAGTACAGGGGAGCGCTGTGTTCTCCGTTCTGTTCTATGGGAGTTCCCAGTACAGGGGAGCGCTGTGTTCTCCATTCTGTTCTATGGGAGTTCCCAGTACAGGGGAGCGCTGTGTTCTCCATTGTGTTCTATGGGAGTTCCCAGTATAGGGGAGCAGTGTGTTCTCCGTTCTGTTCTATGGGAGTTCCCAGTACAGGGGAGCGCTGTGTTTATTTGTACTCAGAACTCCCATAGAACATAATGGCGAGTTGTGCCCAAGTGTGGCTGTATCTCCATTTTGAGTCAACATTTTCAAGGCGCAGTTCCCGTTCCTCTGGGCCCATCACCTATCCTGTCGATATGCCATGAAAGCCATTGTTGGGAACACCCCTTTTAATGTGTCATCAGAGACTTATCTATTGTTTAACTCACGTTTTTAAGAATTTTTGGTTCTGTTTTTTTTTCTTAATTTCCCATATCCCTATTTTTATTCTAAAAATCCTAAAATCCTCAATGGCCACTAGTCCAAAAAGTAGTCTTCTTTTCTGTAGAGATCCCTTCCCTACAGTCTCCTCATCACAGGCAGGATTACACTGACAGGTAACACCTATATATAGATAACACAGGATCTACCATTCATTATAGTAGATGTCACAGCTCCACCTCCCTGCACACTGACGACTTCCCAGGTCACAGAGCATGCCCACAACACTCTCCTATAGAAGTCAATGGGTCTGCTCCTGTTTACAGGCTCCTATGCGCATGTAGCTGCTGTAAAGCTTCGCCCTAAATTCTGATAAGCACCAATAAAACCGATGCTTTGATAAACTCCCTCCAAAAACCATGAAGCAAACGTGTTACCGACTGGGAAACTTACAAAAGCGGAGTTGACGGCGTCCACAAAACTCTCCTCATCCATCTTCAGAAGCTCGGAGGCGTGTTCGGGGGACGTGGACCAGACCAGGGAACTCCAGGTGTCAGAGAGCTGCAAGGGGTCAGGAAACAGAGGTGAGGACGGCGGCGGCGGTGGCGGCTGCGAGGGGTACGACCGCACCTGCAGGTTAGTACATGCCGGCACATTGTGTGGTCACTCTACTCTCCGGCTAGTGCGGGTGAGCTCACAGGATTAACCCCTTAAGGACCCGGCGGTTTTTTGTTGTTTACACGTTCGTTTTTCCCTCCTCGCCTTCCCAGAGCCATAACTTTTTTATTTTTCCACCTACATAGACATATGAGGGCTTTTATTTTGCGGGACAAGACGTACTTTCTAATGGTCTTATTCACTGTACTATAGAATATACTGGGAAACCGCAAAAACATTCCAAGTGGGACAAATTGTGGAAAAAAACTTATTTTCGCCATGTTTGCGGGGGTGTTGCTTTTGCGGCGTTCAATCTTCGGTAAATATAATGTGTTCTATGTGTTCTACAGGTTGATACGCATCCGCCAATACCCGACATGTCTGTTTCTTTTATGTTTTGGTACCGTAAAAAAATTCCAAACTTTTTCTATTTTTGAAATTTGCGCCACGGCGCCAGTTTGTGCGACCAGTAACTTTTTTGTACTAACACCTACGGGCGTCAGTGAGGGGGCATTTTTTGCGGGCCGAAGTGTACTTTTTATCGCTAGCAGTTGGAATGCATGCGACTTTTTTGATCACTTTTATTCCATTTTTTAAGTGACGTAAAATGACCAAAAAACACAATTTTGGCGTTTGGAATTTTTTTTCTTCTACGGTGTTCAGCGTACGTGATAAATGATGGTATATTTTATAGATCGGACTTTTTCAGACGCGGCGAAACCAAATATGTGTAACTATTATTTTATTGTTTTTATTTGTAAAATGGGGAAAGAGGGTGATTATAACTTTTAATACTTTTTTTTTGTATTGTAAAACTTTATTTTTTTTACTGTAACATTGAGTCCACCTAGGGTGCTTGACCACTAGGGGGCGCGATTGTTAATACAGCCTAATGCATTGCATAGGCCATGCATTAGACTGTACCAAGATGGCAGTTTCCCCACTTTATGTCTGTGGCCAGAAGTGGGGCAAACCAGGACATGGCAGTGACGGCAGCCTTCATAAAGCTTCCCGCTGCCATGTAAAGGCGTCGGATCGCTGCAGGTATGCTGCGGAGATGCCAATCGCCCTGAAGATCGGTGCGTGGCAACGATGTTCATTCGTTCAGACACCGTGGCCATCTTTGCCGCGGCATCTGAAGGGCTAAACAGCGCGGGCGATTAGCCGCTAACACCCGGCGACTGAGGAGGGGGGGGGGGGGGGGAAGGGGGGGAGCGGAGAGATCCCCCTGCATAGCCCCTTAGAGACCCTGGGACGTGCTCCTAAGTCCAGGTTCCTTAAGGGGTTAAAGGGGTAGCCTTACGGTAAGGCCTGGTTCACACGGTATATTACGGAGCACAGGTACGTAATGTGCACGCTGCTCGTCTGCACGTTAAAAATTGCGAGCTTGCAAGTGCGCACCGGCCCGAGGCACAAAGCAGCCTCCTCTACTTTACTGCTTGATGCCGCGTCTACACCTGAAGAGAACTGATGTCACTTGTTTTCAGGTGTCTGAATGCCAGTGTGCATTTTACATGGAAATCTATGAGACGTGAGGTGCACATTGTTTGGGGTGCGTTTCGTCAAAATTAAGGTCCCAAAAGATGCTTTGTGTGCACATCAGCTAGACGACAGTGGGCATGATGGGAGTTGTAGTTTCCCAGCAGCTGAACGGCCGCAGTATGAAGACCCCTGAGCTAGAGTCAATTGTACGACTGGATCACTACTGCTGAATCCTTGCATTCGCCATATGCAAGACAGTGGGTGACAGATGGTTACCGGTAATAGGGCGATGGGTCCGGTGGGGAGGAACCGCTGCCAGGCCACATTGTTCTCCGTAGACTGCAAAAGAAAACAAAAATTCAGGTTTTGCTGTGTGAAGGACTGGCTACATGCAATGAGGTGTAACACGAAAAGTTCATTCTGTTCTATGGGAGTTCCCAGTACAGGGGAGCGCTGTGTTCTCTCCATTCTCCTCTATGGGAGTTCCCAGTACAGGGGAGCGTTGTGTTCTCTCCATTCTGTTCTATGGGAGTTCCCGGTATAAGGGAGCGTTGTGTTCTCTCCATTCTGTTCCATGGGAGTTCCCCGGTACAGGGGAGCGCTGTGTTCTCCATTCTCCTCTATGGGAGTTCCCCGGTACAGGGGAGCGCTGTGTTCTCCATTCTCCTCTATGGGAGTTCCCAGTACAGGGGAGCGCTGTGTTCTCCATTCTCCTCTATGGGAGTTCTCAGTACAGGGGAGCGCTGTGTTCTCCATTCTGTTCTATGGGAGTTCCCAGTACAGGGGAGCGCTGTGTTCTCCATTCTGTTCTATGGGAGTTCCCCGGTACAGGGGAGCGCTGTGTTCTCCATTCTCCTCTATGGGAGTTCCCCGGTACAGGGGAGCGCTGTGTTCTCCATTCTCATCTATGGGAGTTCCCCGGTACAGGGGAGCGCTGTGTTCTCCATTCTCCTCTATGGGAGTTCCCCGGTACAGGGGAGCGCTGTGTTCTCCATTCTCCTCTATGGGAGTTCCCCGGTACAGGGGAGCGTTGTGTTCTCCATTCTGTTCTATGGGAGTTCCCCGGTACAGGGGAGCGCTGTGTTCTCCATTCTGTTCTATGGGAGTTACCAGTACAGGGGAGCGCTGTGTCCTCCATTCTCCTCTATGGGAGTTCCCCGGTACAGGGGAGCGCGGTGTCCTCCATTCTCCTCTATGGGAGTTCCCCGGTACAGGGGAGCGCGGTGTCCTCCATTCTGTTCTCTATGGGAGTTCCCGGTACAGTTTAGTGCTTTGTTCTCCACTCTCTTCTATGGGAGTTCTAAAACCCCAAAAAATTTTCTGCTCCCTTCTTTTTTTGGCAGCCCCCAAATAAAAAAGAAGGGAGAGTTTTTGGCACAAGTCTGATAAATTCCCCCAAATTCTGAAGCGCATTTTTGGGGGAACCCGTTTTCCTGATTGAGCACTGGGTTTTGCACCTTACACTTCAAATTTTTTTAAATTTTAGGATCTCCATTGAGCGGAGGGGGGAAACCACCCTTTTGAGGCCAGGGTTTGTGCCCCCGCCACTAGAGGGCAGCATGCATGCTCCAGCAATATTCCCCACTTACCTCGGATAACTGCAGATGGGCCCCCAAAACACACGTGGTTTTGGGCTCCCAACTGCACATTTTTTTCATTCCTTGCCCCTTCCCACCAGGGATTTTCTGCCCGTCCGCACCGATCTATGGGGTAATATACAAAATATATGAATGGACAGAGGAGGGCAGAGGGTTGTGGAGGGACAGGAGGAGGAGCGGCGGGTCCACCCTAACCTGACAACATGGGTGGTGCAGGGTGAAAAGGAGAGGCGGATTTAATCAAACAGAAGTTAGGTCTTAACTGGTGCAATAAGCGATGCCCCCCGCAGGTGGGAGAGGGAATGAGGTCGTGCCCTGAGGGTCTCTAAGCTCAGGCTCTGGATGCAGGGGGCTTCTCACCAGCAGTCGTGTGTGCAGGCTCCCACCGTCCGCCAGCTGGATCCCCCAAGGGGGCTCCCCAAATGGCCACTGTTGAAAGGGGGCCCCGGCCGGGTTTACCCACCGCCCTGCCCCGGGTAAAAAAAACCTCCACCCGATCTGCAAGAGGAACAAGGGGTTTTAAAATCTCAGCAGGGGGAAAGGACACCCCCCCCCCCCAAATGACCTGGAAAACAGCGCAAGACAGAGGGGGGCAGTTTGGGGCCAATCATGTTTAAAGGGAGGGGTCCCCAAAGAGATGACAAGAAGGGGGACATACAAAAGAGGTTTTTGCAGTAAATGAAAATTTGCGTTTTTTTCCTCACAGAGGGTTAAAAGGGGGAAAAGCAGTGGATTTTAAAACCCTTTGGGGGGTTTTTTCCGCTCGAGCCCCAAGGGGGCCCCCCCGATCCGTCCCTCCCACCTGGAGGGCTTTTCCAGCGGGGGTTTTTAAAGCGGGGCTGTGATGACGTTTTTTTTTCCTACATGTACCCCAATGTCCTCCATCGCTTCTTTTTTCAATGTGAGGGAGCGCTTTGGGAGCAGGGCTTTTTCCCAGACCTGTAAAGGGGGGCAGCACAAAAAGGTGGAGCGTGAAGCGCGTGGCCCCTGCGCCCCCCGGAGGCTTTGGGAAACCCCCCTGCCCCTGCTTTCCTCTGTCCCGGCTTCAGCCTCATGGCACAGATGTGATCCCACGCACCAAAGCCTGCGGAGGGCAAAGACACAGCTGGAGTGATGTGCGCAGGTGGAGCAGCCCGCGGTGCAGCATGCTGGGTACTCACTGGCCAGCAGGGTGGCGGAGCCCGGGGTGATGGCGCTGACGCGGTTGCTGAATTGTTCTGGCAGCGGCTCGGACGCTCTCTTGTGCCCGGCTTCCAGCAGGAGGATTCTCTTGTGACGCAGGTGAGGGTCCGAACCTTGTGTGGGGGAAAAGAAAAGAAGCGGTAAGTGCCCAGCAGCGGGGGGCGTCCGGCCGAGCCCAGAGCAGGGGGGCCCGGACCCGGGGTCAGGGGCGGGGGGCGCGGGGGCAGCAGCACAGACCCCATGGAGGGGTTCCCCAACCTATAGCGCAGGGCCATCGCCTCCCGACCATACCCCCCTCCAAAATAAAAACCCACTTTCCGTACAGCGGAGGGGGCGGACAGGCGCGGCGCAAACCCAAGACGGGCGGCGGGCAGCCGGAGCGCACAGAGGACGCAGCATGGCGGCTCCGCACCCTGCCAGGAGGAGAGACAGACAGCAGAGGGTTATCAGGGGCTATGGGGGTGACTATTGGGGGCTGCGCACCCTGCCAGGAGGAGAGACAGAGCAGCAGAGGGTAATCAGGGGCTATTGGGGGTTTCCCAATTTGGGGCTGCGTCCCCCTGCCAGGAGGAAAAGACAAGCCAGAGGGTTATCAGGGGCTATGGGGGTGACTATTGGGGGCTGCGCACCCTGCCAGGAGGAGAGACAGACAGCAGAGGGTTATCAGGGGCTATGGGGGTGACTATTGGGGGCTGCGCACCCTGCCAGGAGGAGAGACAGACAGCAGAGGGTTATCAGGGGCTATGGGGGTGACTATTATGGGCTGCGCACCCTGCCAGGAGGAGAGCCCAGGCACCCAGAGGGGTTATCAGGGGCTATGGGGGGACTTTTGGGGGGCGGGCGCCCCCCTGCCAGGGGGAGAGACGGGAGCAGCAGGGGGTTATCGGGGGCAAAGGGGGGGACAATTGGGGGTTTCCGCCCCCCTGCCAGAGGAGAGACAGACCCGCAGGGGGTTTCGGGGGCTATGGGGGTGACTATTGGGGTTTTGGCGACCCTGCCGGAGGGAGAAAAGGCACAGGGGGTTTTATCAGGGGCTAGGGGGGAAACAAATTGGGGGCAGCCGCCCCCCCTCCAGGGGAGAGAGACGGGCAGAAAGAGGGTTATGGGGGGCTCTGGGGGTGACTTTTGGGGGGCTGCGCCCCCGCCAGGAGGAAGACAGACCCCAGAGGGTTATGGGGGGCATGGGGGTGATTTAGGGGGGGGCTCCGCACCCGCCGGGGAGGAGAGACAGAACAGCAAGGGTTACGGGGGCTAGGGGTGTGATATTGGGGCTCCGCACCCTGCCAGGGGGAAGAACCAGAGCACCCAGGGGGTTTATCGGGGGAAAAATGGGGGTGACTATTGGGGGCTCTGCACCCTGCCAGGAGGAGAGACAGGCAGCAGAGGGTTATCAGGGGCTATGGGGGTGACTATTGGGGGCTCCGCACCCTGCCAGGGAGAAGACAGAAAAGGCCAAGGGTTTAACAGGGGCAGGGGGGTGACTTTTGGGGGCTGCGCACCCTGCCAGGAGGAGAGACAGACAGCAGAGGGTTATCAGGGGCTATGGGGGTGACTATTGGGGGCTCTGCACCCTGCCAAGGGGGGAGAGACAGACAGAAAGGGGGTTTTACCCGGGGCTTTTGGGGGTGACTTTTGGGGGGCTGCCACCCTCCCGGGGGAAGGTTAGACGGGCAAAAAAAAGGGTTATCAGGGGGGGGTTTTGGGGGTTGACTATTGGGGCTGCGCCCCCCCCGGGGGCCGGGAGAGAGAAAAGGAGCAGGGGGGTTAAAAAGGGCCTATGGGGGTGACATTGGGGGCTGCGCACCCTCCAGGAGGAAGGAAAAAGGGCCAAGGGGGTTATCGGGGGCTTTTGGGGTTTGACAAATTGGGGGCTTCCGACCCTGCCGGGAAGAGAGGGGGGCCCCAAAAAAGGGTTTTTTCAGGGGCAAATGGGGGGACTTTTGGTGGCAAATCCCAAGGGAAGGGGGGAGAACAGGCGGGAAAAGGGGGTTTATCAGGGGCTATGGGGGTGACTATTGGGGCTGCGCACCCTGCCAGGAGGAGAGAAGGGGCACCCGGGGGTTATCGGGCCCAAAGGGGGGTTTAAACTTTTGGGGGCTCCGAAACCCGGGCCGGGAAAAAGAAAAAAACGGGCAGCAAGGGTTATCAGGGGCTATGGGGGTGACTATTTGGGGCTCCGCACCCTGCCAGGAGGAGAGGAAAAAGAAAAGGCAGGGGGGGTTAAATCGGGGGCTAGGGGGTTTGCCCTTTTGGGGGCTCGCACCCGGGCCCGGGAAAGGAAAAGACGGGAGAAAAAAAGAGGGTTATCAGGGGCAAATGGGGGTGACCTTTTTGGGGGCCCTTCCGCACCCTCCAGGGGGAGAACAGAGCACAGGGGGTTTTTAACCAGGGGCTAGGGGGGTTTGACAAAGGGGGCCCCGCCCCTCCCCAAGGGGGAAGGACCGGCGGGCAGAGGGTTATCAGGGGCTATGGGGGTGACAAAGGGGGCTCGCCCCCTGCCAGGGGAAGAAAAGGCAGCAAAGGGTTATAAAGGGGCTAGGGGGGTGAACTTTTTGGGGCTGCGAAACCCTCCAGGAGGAAGAAAAGCAGCAGGGGGTTATAAAGGGCAGGGGGGTGATTTTGGGGGGCTGGGCACCCCTCCGGGAAAGGAGGGGACAGACAAAGAGGGTTAAATCAGGGGTTATGGGGGTGATTTAATTTGGGGGCCCGAACCCTCCCAAGGGGAGAACGGGAAAGCAGAGGGTTATCCGGGGCTATGGGGGTGACTATTGGGGGCTCCGCACCCTGCCAGGAGGAGAGACAGAGCAGCAGAGGGTTATCAGGGGCTATGGGGGTGACTATTGGGGGCTCCGCACCCTGCCAGGAGGAGAGACAGACAGCAGAGGGTTATTGGGGGTCGTTTGGGGTAGCAAAAGGGGTGATAAAGAGCCAAATTTTCCTTGGGGGGGAAGGCTCCCGCCCCCTCCCAAAGGGGGCAAAGAAAAACAAAGCACGAGGTTATCAGGGGGGCTATGGAGGGGTAAACAAATTGGGGGGGCCTCCCACCCCCTGAAAAACCCAAAAATTTACCCACAAACAAACCGCCGATCCCAAAAGGGGAAGAAAAGACAGCAGGGGGGTTTATCAGGGGGCTATGGGGGGACTATTGGGGTTTTGAGCCCCCCTCCCAAAAGGAGGAGAAAACCCCAAGACAGCAGAGGGTTACCCGGGGCTAGGGGGGTGACTTTTGGGGGGTTTCCGCACCCTGCCGGGAAGGAAAAACAACAAAGCATAGGGTTATCAGGGGGCAAGGGGTGGGCGGGGTCGACCCACCTCCCGGGGGAACGGGGGGCCCCAGGGGAGAAAATTGGGGGGCCGCAACCCTGCCCAGGAGGGGGGGAGACAGGAAAAGAAAAGGGGTTTTATCGGGGGCAAATGGGGGTGACTATTGGGCTCCGCACCCTGCCAGGAGGAGAGACAGAGCAGCAGAGGGTTATCAGGGGCTAGGGGGGTAAACTATTTGGGGGCCCGCACCCTCCGGGAGGAGAGCCCAAAAGCAGCGGGGGTTTTAAATCAGGGGCTAATCGGGGGGTGGGGGCTGCCCCCAAACCAAGGGTGGCGGGGAATCGGGCCCCGGGGGTTGCCAAAGGGTTTGTCGCAGGCCCGCCAAAGGAGGGCGGGCAAGGGGGTTTATCGGGGGCTTGGGGGTGCCCAAATTGGGGCGGGGCACCCTCCCAAAGGAGGAGTAGCCCGGGCACCCAAGGGTTATCAGGGGCTAATGGGGAAAACTATTGGGGGCGCCCGCACCCTGCCAAGGGAGGGGACGGGCAGCAGGGGGGTTTAAATCGGGGGCCCCTTAGGGGTTGGACTTTTGGGGGGCCTCCGGCATGGGGGAAAGGGAGAGACAGAGCAGCAGGGGGTTATCGGGGGGCTAGGGAGGGGGGACTAAAGGGGGCCACCCCGGCAACCCTCCCCAAGGGGGGAAGACGACAGCAGAGGTTTACCCAGGGGGCTTTTGGGGGGGTTAAACTTTTGGGGGGCTGCGCACCCTGCCAGGAGGAGAGACAGGCAGCAGAGGGTTATCAGGGGCTATGGGGGTGACAAATTTGGGGGCGGGAAACCCTTTGCCAAAAGGGAGAGAAAAGGAAAAGCAAAAGGGTTTCCTAAACAGGGGGGTTGGCATACCAAAACAGACTAGGAATTTTTGGACTTTTTGGGGGGCGGCTTTCATGGCCCCCTGCCCAGGGGGAAGAAGAGAGAAAAAGGATAGGGGGAAGGTTTACAGGGGCCCCCCCCTTTTCCAGGAGAGAGGAGACACCAACTATATTTGGGGTGCTAGGGGGGGGTCCGCACCCGGGATTGCGCATTCAGGGGGTTATGGGGACTTTGGGGTGGATTACCCGCCCCCTCCCAAGGGGGGGGAGAGGAAGGGGGAAAACCACTTAAAGGGTTTTGCTAGGGGGTCGCTAAGTAGGGGAAAGACAAATTTATGGGGCGGGGTAACTTTTTACCGGCCCGCCCCTTTCCGGGAAAGCGAAGTTTCAGATTAACGGGGCTTTTGGGGGTTTTGGGGGTATCCATCAGCCCAGGCATCTTTGGGACTATGGGGGGTTTTTGACAAATTGGGGGGGCTGGGCACCCTGCCGGAAGGAAAAATTAAAAAAGGCAGCGGGGGGGTTTTAAAACGGGGGTGGGGTTTACAATTGGGGGGCCTTCCAAAACCCATCCAAAGGAAGGAACCCAAAGGGGGTTTCCGGAACTAGGGCACCCCTGCCAGGGGGAAAAGACAAAACACAGAGGGTTTTTTTAAAGGGGCTTTTGGGGGGTGACTAATTGGGGGGTTTTTAGCCGAAACCCCTCCCCCCGGGGAAAGGAGAGACAGACAGCAGAGGGTTATGGGGGCAGGGGGGTGACTAGGGGGGGCGGGCGCACCTCTTCCAGGGGGAAACGGGACAGCAAAGGGTTTTATCAGGGGCTAGGGGTTTCCCCAGGGGGGGGGGCTCCGCCCCCTTCCCGGAGGAAGACAGAGCGGGAGGGGTTTATGGGGGGCAAATGGGGTGCCAGGGGGGGGACGGGCCCGCCCCCTTTCCAGGGGGGAAGAACAGAAGCAGAGGGTTATCAGGGGCTATGGGGGTGACTATTGGGGGCTGCGCACCCCCCCGGGAGAGAGACAGACAGCAGAAGGGGGGGGGTTACAGGGGGTTTGGATAAGGGGTTTCGAAAAAAGAGGGTTAGGGGGTTAGGGGGAAAAAGGGGCTGGGGCACCCTGCCAGGGGGTTAAGACAGAAAGAAAGGGGGGTTTATCAGGGGCTAAGGGAGGGTGAGAATTGGGCCCACCCTTTTCCGGAATAAGGCAAGCGAACCAATGGGGGTCGGGGGTTGGCCAGGCCAGGGGGAAAACAAAATAAGGTTATAAACAAGGGGGGCCCAAATTGGGGGCTATGCATTTTTGGAAAAAGGCGCGAATGCCCCCGGGGCAAAATTGTGCTTTTTTCCCCCACCCGGGCCCGGGAGGAAGCAGACAGCAGGGGGTTTATCGGGGGCAAGGGGGGTGACTTTTGGGGGCTCCCGCCCCCTGCCAGGAGGAAGAAAACCCACAGGGGGTTTTAACAGGGCTATGGGGGTGACTATGGGGGCGGCGCACCCTGCACAGGAGAGAGACAGAGCAGCAGAGGGTTATCAGGGGCTATGGGGGTGACTATTGGGGGCTACTGCATGAGAGGAGGAGAGACAGAGCAGCAGAGGGTTATCAGGGGCTATGGGGGTGACTATTGGCGGCTGCGCACCCTGCCAGGAGGAGAGACAGAGCAGCAGAGGGTTATCAGGGGCTATGGGGGTGACTATTGGGGGCTTTGTTTTGGGGGGCCCGGGCACCCCGACCCCCTGCCAGGAGGAGAGACAGGCAGCAGATAGGTTTTATGCAGGGGCATAGGGGGGGAATATTGGGGGCCCCTGCATGAGAGGAGGATGGGGGGCTGCCCTTTGGGTTTGCTCAGCAGTCAGGATGGAGGAGATGAGAATTGGGGGTATGTGGGCTGCAGGGGGGTGCAGGTCGTCAAGGAGAGTTATATTGGGGATGTGTAGAGCGTTGTGATCAGCATGGAGGACAGGGGAATGAGTAATTGGCGGGAGTCCGTGCTAAGGCTCCCAGCGAGGCTGCTGGTGTGGGCCCTTGTGTCGTGGTGGGCACTTCATTTCCGTGGACGGTGGGGGTGAATTGTGTTTCGGGGCAGGTGGGCTTCAGTTGCGGAGTTTGATGTGCTCTGTTTCGTGGTGGCCCCTCTTCTGTGATTTGATTGGGGAGGGGTGGGCTCCTACGTTTCGGGTTCAGTGGCAGAATGGTATGGTTCTTCAGGTTCAGGGGTGGATTGAGGGCTCTAAGTTGTTGGTGGATTCAGGGGTGGTCTCTGTTCAGGTATGGGTGCCTCAGTGTTCCGGGTTCTGTGTTTTGAGGTGGGGGGGGGCTCTGTTTCGTGGTGGGGGGTGCCTTCTGTGTTTTGGGGCAAGGGGCTCCGAGTTTTACACGTATTAGTGGTGGTCCACCTGTTTTTTGGGGGGGGGGGGTTTGTGTTTAAGTTGTGTGATGGTCGGTGGTGTGAGGGCACAGTGTCCGGTGTGTTGGTGTGTGTGAGCGGGGGGGGCTCACAGTGTCCCTGTGTGGGGGGGGGGGCTCTCTGTGTCCCGTGTGTAGTAGTAGTGGGGGGGGGCTCTCTGTTGTCTCGGGGGGGGCTCTCTGTTCCTCGGGGGGGGGCTCTCTGTGTCTCGGGGGGGGGCCATCTCTGTGATCTCGGGGGCTCTCGTGTTCGTGGGGGGGGCTCTCCTGTGTCTCGGGGGGGGTGGGCTCTCTGTGTCCTCGGGGGTGGGGGCTCTCTGAGTCCTCGGGGGGGGGGGGCTCTCTGTGTCTCTGGGGGGGGGGGCTCGTCTGGTGTCTCGGGGGGGGGGCTCTCTGAGTCATCGGGGGGGGGGCTCTCTGTGTCCCTCGGGTGGGGGGGGGCTCGTCAGTGTCTCGGGGGGGGGGGGCTTCCTCTGTGTCTCGGGGGAGGGGGGCAATCTGTGTCTCGGGGTGGGGGCTCTCTGTTTCTGCGTGGGGGGGGGCTCTCTGTGTCCCTCGGGTGGGGGGCCCCCCGCTCTCTGTGTCTCGGGGGGTGGGCTCTACTGTGTCTCGGGGGGTGTGCACTCTGATGTCTCGAGGGGGGAGGGGTGTTTCTGGGTCCCTATGGGATGGGGGGCTCTCTGTGTTCGGGGGGAGGGCTCTCTTGTGATCCTCGGGGGTGGGCTCTCTCGTGTCCTCCGGGGGGGGGGCTCACTGTGTCTCGGGGGGCTCTCATGTGTCTCGTGCGGGGGAGGGGGCTCTCTGTTTCTACGGGGGGGGGGGTGTTTCTGGATCCCGTTGGGGGGGGGCGCTCTGTGTCCTCGGATGGGGGGCTCTCTGTTGTCCCGTTGGGGGAGTTTTCTGGTCCGCGTTGGGGTGGGGGCTATCTGTGTCTCGGGGGGGGGCTCTCTCTGTGTCCGGGGGGGGGGGGGTGTTTCTGGGTCCCGTGGGTGGGGGGGCTCTATGTGTCTCGGGGGGGGGCGGGCTCTCTGTGACTCTCGGGGGGGGGGGGTCGTTTCGTCCCGTTGGGTGGGGGTGCTACTCTGTTCTCGGGGGGGGGGTGGGCTCTCTGTGTCTCGGGGGGGGGCTCTCTGTGGTCTCGGGGGGGGGGTGTTTTTCTGGGTCCCGTTGGGTCTGGTGGGGCTCTCTGTGTCTCGGGGGGTGTGGGGGGGGGGCTCTCTGTGTCCCGGTGGGGGGAGTTTCTGGGTCCCGTTGGGTGGGGGCTTCTCTGTGTCCTCGGGGGGGGTGTATCTGGGTCCCCTGTTGGGGTGGAGTGGGGCTCTACTGTGTCCCGCTGGGGGAGATCTGCATTGACATAAAATAAACTTCAGGACTGACCTGTCAGGCGCTGCGGTCGCAGTTCTGGTGACGTCACTGACAGTAGCTGGGGGAGGAGCCGCGGTCACGTGGTCCGGCAGGGTGTGTGGCTGAGGCTGCAGGTTATGACGTTTGTGTGCGGAAATCGCTCTGCAGTTTCCATAGTAATGAGCAGCCAATCGGATGGCCGTAGAGCGCGGGTGGGCGTGGCTTCCAGCTCCGCAGTAGATGCAGGACGGGAGGACGGGTGAGGAGCTGGGGCCACAGGAGGAGGGAGGGAGACTGTGACCTGCATATAAGATATACCCCGTATAGTGACCCCGTAATACTGCCCTATAGCGCACTGATAATACCCCGTATAGTGACCCCGTAATACTGCCCTAATACGCGCACAGAAATCACCCCTATCGTGACCCCGAAATACCGCCCCTCTAAGGCACTGATAATAACCCGTTATCAGTGACACCCCGTAATACCGACCCAAAATGGGCACTGATAATAACCCCGTATAGTGACCCCGAAATAACCGCCCAATTGTGCACTGATAATACCCCTACTAGTGAACCTCTTCATACCGCCCAAAGTTTAATGCACTGATAACATACCCCGTATATGATGACCCCGTCGTACCTGCCCCTAATGGTTGCACTGCTAATTACCACCGTATAGTGACCCCGTAATACCGCCCTCTAGTGCACTGATAATACCCCGTATAGTGACCCCGTAATACCGCCCTATAGTGCACTGATAATACCCCGTATAGTGACCTCGTAATACCGCCCTATAGCGCACTGATAATACCCCGTATAGTGACCCCGTAATACCGCCCTATAGTGCACTGATAATACCCCGTATAGTGACCCCGAAATACCGCACTATAGAGCACTGATAATACCCCGAATTGTGCCCCGTAATACCTCCCTCCCCCCAACCTATAGTGCACTGATAATCCCCCGCACAGTGCCCCCGTAATACCGCCCTATAGTGCACTGATAATACCCCGTATAGTGACCTCGTAATACCGCCCTATAGTGCACTGATAATACCCCGTATAGTGACCTCGTAATACCACCCTATAGTGCACTGATAATACCCCGTAATACCACCCTATAGTGCACTGATAATACCCCGTATAGTGACCCTGTAAAACCAGCCGCTAATAAGTGCACTGATAGAAACCCCTATACCTGCCCCCGTAATACGCCTAAATCGCACTGATTAATACCCCTATATCTGACCCCGTAATACCGCCCCTAATAGCACTCACTGATAATACCCCGTATACTGACCCCGTTTATTTAAATTTATTTTTAAAAATATTACCGCCCTAATAGCGCCTGATAATACCCCTTACAGTGACCATGTAATACCGCTCTATAGTGCACTGATAATACCCCGTATAGTGACCTCGTAATACCGCCCTATAGCGCACTGATTATACCCCTTATAGTGACGAAGTAATACCGCCCTATAGTGCACTGATAATACCCCGTATAGTGACCACGTAATACCGCCCTATAGCGCACTGATAATACCCCGTATAGTGACCCTGTAATACCGCCCTATAGCGCACTGATAATACCCCGTATACTGACCCCGTATACCGCCAATCGCTGCACTGATAATACCCCGTACAGTGACCATTGTCAATACCGCTCTATAGCGCACTGATAATACCCTGTATAGTGACCCCGTAATACCGCCCTATAGCGCACTGATAATACCCCGTATACTGACCCCGTAATACCGCCCTATAGTGCACTGATAATACCCCGTACAGTGACCATGTAATACCGCTCTATAGCGCACTGATAATACCCCGTATAGTGACCTCGTAATACAGCCCTATAGAGCACTGATAATACCCAGTATAGTGACCCCGTAATACCGCCCTATATAGCACTGATAATACCCCGTATACTGACCCAGTAATACCGCCCCTATATTATCGTAAAAATCCCTGAGCAACTACCCCGTAAACTGACGCCCCCGTACTACCGCCCTCTCTTGCACCAGAGAAAATACCCGTACAGTTGACCATTTAATACGCTCTACATACGGCGCACTGATAATACCCCGTATACTGACCCCGTAATACCACCCTTTAGCGCACCGATAATACCCCGTACAGTGACCATGTAATACCGCTCTATAGCGCACTGATAATACCCCGTATAGTTACACCCGGTTACATACTTACCTATAGCTGCACAGCAAATACCCTGTATAGTGACCATGTAATACCGCCCTATAGCGCACTGATAATACCCCGTATAGTGACCCCGTAATACCACCCTATAGCACACTGATAATACCCCGTATAGTGACCCCGTAATACCGCCCTATAGCACACTGATAATACCCCGTATAGTGACCCCGTAATGCCACCGCCCTATATCCGCACCGATAATACCCCGTATAGTGACCCCGTAATACCGCCCTATAGCGCACTGATAATACCCTGTATAGTGACCATGTAATACCGCCCTATAGCGCACTGATAATACCCCGTATAGTGACCCCGTAATACCACCCTTTAGCGCACCGATAATACCCCGTACAGTGACCATGTAATACCGCTCTATAGCACACTGATCATACCCCGTATAGTGACCCCGTAATACCGCCCTATATCGCACTGATAATACCCCGTATAGTGACCCCGTAATACCGCCCTATAGCGCACTGATAATACCCCGTATAGTGACCCCGTAATAACACCCTATCGCGCACTGATAATACCCCGTATAGTGACCCCGTAATACCACCCTATCGCACACTGATAATACCCCCGTATAGTGACCCCGTAATACCACCCTATCGCACACTGATATAACCCCTTATTTACCTTATGTTTGAGACTATATATAAAATAGTGACCCCAATTAATACCACCCTATCGCGCACATGATAATCTCACCCCTTAAAGTGACCCCGTACTACCACCCCAATCGAGACTAGCTAAGTACCCCGTATAGTGACCCCGTAATACCGCTCTATAGCTCACTGATAATACCCCGTATAGTGACCCCGTAATACCGCCCTATAGCGCACTGATAATACCCTGTATAGTGACCCCGTAATACCGCCCTATAGTGCACTGATAATAACCCGTATAGTGACCATGTAATACCGCCCTATAGCGCACTGATAATACCCTGTATAGTGACTAACCTCACCCCAGTCATGCAGAGTTCCATCTGGCATCAGAGATGTGGCCCCTCCATTGACATGACAGTCAATTTGCGCCTTTGGGCAGCGCTGTGTCTTCCCTGTAGGCTCCACCAATATGCCATGGGACCCGGATAAAGAGGAGGCGGAGTGTCTGTACGCGGACTTGCTGGAGATGCTGCAAAGGCCTGAGCTCAGGACAGCCTGTCCCTGCACGTATCTGAACACTTCCGTGTATGAGGCCTGGAGAGGGTCAGAGGGGCCCCGGAGCCCCGAACTGTGAGTAACCCCGGCTCGACCTGTGCACCGGGATAAAGTATCGTTGTCGTGTGTGAGGGGAGTATGAGGAGGAGTACTCGGGCATCGGAGTGTGTGAGATGGAGGATGAGTACGGGGTCGAGTGTGTGAGGCGAATGAGGAGAGATATCGGAGGTCGGTGGTGTGGGAGATGAGAGGAGACTCTCGTGATTCGGTGTGTGAGGGGAGATGAAGAGGAGGAGATATCGAGGTCGTGTGTGTGGAGATGAGGCGGAGGAGGAGTATACTCGGGGACAGTGTGTGGCAGACTGTAGGCAGAGAGTATCGGGGTACGTGTGTGGGGAGATTGAGGAGGAGTATGGGTGTCGTATGTGTGGGGAGATTGAGGATGAGGAGTATAACGGGGGTCCGAGTTGTGGGGACGATGAGAGGAATCTGCAGTTATCGGGGGTTCGGAGTGGGGAGAATGACAGAGAGGAGTCCATCGGGGGTCGTGTGAGTGGAGTATGAGGAGGAGGAGTAACGGGGGTCGGTGTGTGTGGAGATGAGGAGGAGGAGTATCGGGGTCGGTGTGTGTGGAGATGAGGAGGAGTAGCGGGGGTCGGTGTGGGAATGAGAGGAGTATCGGGGTTAGGAGTGTGGGGAAATGAGAGAGGAGGAGTATCGGGGGTCGGTGTGTGTGGAGATGAGGAGATGAGTATTTGGGGTCGGTGTGAGTGGCGATGAAGAGGAGGTGAGCTACTCTGGGGTTCCCGGTGTGTTGTGCGATGAGGTAGGATGAGCGACTCGGGGGTCGGTGTGTGGGAGATGAGGAGGAGGAGTATCGGGGGTCGGTGTGTGGGGAGATTAGGAGGATAACGGTGTGTCGGTGTGTGGGGAATGCGTGAGGAGAGTATTCGGCGGGGGTCGGGTGTGTGGGTCGCTGATGAGGAGATGTCTCGTGTCGGTGGTGAGTGGAGATGAAGGATGAAGTAGTATCGGTGGTCGGTGTGTGGTGAGATGAGGAGTAGGAGTATCGGGGGTCGGTGAGTCGTGGCGAAGAAGTAAGAGGAGATACTCGGGAGGGACGGTGTGTGAGTCGCTGAGGAAGGATTACTCTGGGGTTCGGTGTGTGGTGATTTGAGGCTGAGAGAGTAACGGGGTGGTCGTGTGTGGGATCAGTCGGAGGATGAGTCACGGGGTCGGTGTGATGGGGAGATGATGAGGAGTAGATCGGAGGTCGGCTGTGTGTGGAGATGAGGGATGCGATACACGGGGGTCAGTGTCGTGAGGGACAGATGAAGGATGGAGGAGTATCGGGGGTCGGTGTGGGGGGAGATGAGGAGGAGAGGAGTATCGGGGTCTGTGTGTTTGTGGAGCATGCAGGAGGAGTAAACGGGGGTCGGTGTGGGGGTAGATGAGGAGGAGCAGTATCGGGGGTCGGTGTGTGTGGAGAGCGTGAGGAAGTAACGGGGGTCTGTGTGTGTGTGGAGATGAGGAGAGAGAGGAGTTTCGGCGGGACCGATGTGGGTAGATGAGCGGAGAGAGGAGTATACGGGGGTCCTGGTGTGGGGTGATGAGTGATTGTGAGTATCAGTGGGTCTATTGTGGGGAGATGAGGAGGAGGAGTATCGGGGGTCGGTGTGGGGAGAGGAGGAGGAGGAGTATCGGGGGTCGGATGGTGGTGAGATGAGAGAGGAAGGAGAGTATCGGTGGGTCGGTTGTGGGATAGAAGTGAGAGGAGAGGAGTATCCGTGGTCGGTGTGGTGAAGATGAGGCGGAGTGTAAGTATCGGGGGGTCGGATGTGTTTGGAGCAGAAGGAGGACGGAGTATCGGGGTCGGTGTGTGTTCGGGAGAAGCGAGTGAGGCGTATCGGGTCTGGTTGTGTGGGAGATGAGGAGGAGGAGTAACGGGGTCGGTGTGTGGGGCGATGAGGGAGAGAGGAGTATCTGGGTAACGGTGTTGTGGGGATATTATGAGGAAGGATGTATCGGGGGGTCTGGTGTGTGGGTAGATGAAGGAGCAAGAGGATTATTCCGGGGTCGTGTGTGGGGAGATGACGAGGATGGCGTCTCGGGGTCGTTGTGGAGGGGAATGGCAGGAGGCGGAGTTATCGGGGTCCGGTGTGCGGGGAGCTGAGGAGTGAGGATATCGGTGCGTGTGGCGGGAGATAGACTGACGAGGGTAAATCGTGGTGGTCGTGTGTTGGGATGATGAGGAAGAGGAGATAACTGGGGGTCGGTGTGTGAACTGAAGGCAGAGGAGAAACGGGGGGTCGTTGTGGGTTGGGGCGATTTGAGGAGAGGAGTATCGGGTGTCGGAGTGTGGGTATATTACGGAGAGAGGAGTAATGCGGGGTGCGGTGTGTTGGGGAGTATCGGAGGAGAGTATACGGGGGTCGGTGTGAGGGGTACTGCAAGAGGAGGAGTATCGTGGGTCGGTGTGGGGAGATGAGGAGGAGTATCGGGGTCGGTGTGGGGAGATGAGGAGGAGGAGTATCGGGGGTCGGAGTGGGAGAAGGACCGGATGCTACACGGGGTCGGTGATGGGGAGATGAGGAGTATTCGAGGTCGGTGTGGGGGAGCATTGAGGATGAGTACGGGGGTCGTGTGTGGGAGATGAGGAGAGGACGGTGTCGTTGTCGGTGTGGGGAGATGAGGCGGAGGAGTATCGGGGGTCGGTGTGGGGAGATGAGGAGGAGTGTCGGGGGTCGGTGTGTGAGGCGATGAGGAGGGGTATCGGGGGTCGGTGTGGGGAGATGAGAGGAGGAGGAGTATCGGGGGTCGGTGTGGGGAGATGATGAGGAGGAGTATCGGGGGTCGGTGTCGTGTGGAACATGAGGAGGAGGAGGAATCGTGGGGTCCGATGTGTGGAGCATGAGGAGGAGGTAGTATCGGGGGTCTGGAGATTGTGGTGGGCGATGAGGAGAGGAGTCAACGGGGGTCGTTATGGTTTGCGCTATCTGCGCGACTCGGGGGGTCGGTGTGGGGAGATGAGGAGGAGTCTCGGGGGTCGGTGTGTGAGGAGATGAGGAGGAGTAAAGGTGTCGTGTGGTGGGAGATAGGAGGTAGGTATCGGTGGACGTTAGTGGGGAGATGAGGAGGAGTATCGGGGGTCGGTGTGTGTGGGATATGAGGAGGAGGAGTATCGGGGGTCGGTGTGTGTGGGAGATGAGGAGGAGGAGTATCGGGGGTCGGTGTGTGTGGGAGATGAGGAGGAGGAGTATCGGGGGTCGGTGTGTGAGGAGATGAGGAGGAGTGAGAGAGGATATAACGTTGGTACGTGTGGTGTGGGAGAAGACCGAGGCAGGAGTTCTCATGGGTTCGTGTGTGTTCGGGAGATGCGGAGGAGGAGTATCGGGGTCGTGGTGGGAGATGAGGAGTGGAGTAGTATGCGGGGGCAGTGTGTGGGGAGATGAGGAGAAGGAGTATCGGGTCTGATGTGTATGGGAGAAGATGTAGGAGGCTACATCGGGGTCTGGTGTGTGGTGAGATCCAGTAGGAGGAGTGCATCGGTGGTCGGTGTGTGTTGGGGAGATGATGAGAGATATCGGGTCGGTGTGAGGGGAGATTAGGAGGAGTATCGGGGTCGGTGTGGTGAGATGAGGAGGAGTATAGGGGGTCTGTGTGGTGCATGAGGATGAAGGTATCGGGGGTCGGTGTGTGAGGAGATGAGGAGGAGTATCGGGTTACGGTTCGTTGGGGAGATGAGGATAGAGAGTGTAGTCCGGGTTCGGTGTGTGGGGAGTGATAGGAGCGAAGAGTATCGGGCGGGACGGGTGTGGTAGATGAGGAGGCGTATCGGGGGTCGGTGTGGGGAGATGAGGCGGAGTATCGGGGGTCGGTGTGTGTGGGATATTAAGACGGACGTCTCGGGGGTCCGAGTGTGTAGTGGAGATGATGAAGAGCAGTGAGTATCGTGTGTGTAGCTTGAGATGTGGCTAAACGTATCAGTCGGACGTCTACTGCTGGGGGTTGGGTGTGAGGGGAGATGAGGAGGAGGATAATCGGTGGTCGGTGTGGGGAGCATGAAGGAGAGAGTATCGAGTCGGTGCGTGTGGGGAGATGAGGAGGAGTATCGGTGGTCGGTGTGGGGCATGATGAGGAGGAGTTCTCGGGTGTCGGTGTGAGTGGAGCAATGAAAGGAGGAGTATCGGGGGACGGTGTGTGGGTCAATAAGAGTGCGGAGGAGTATCAGGGGTCGGTGTGTGGGGAGATGAGGAGGAGGAGGATCGGGGGTCGGTGTGTGGTGAGATGAGGAGAGAGTATACGGGGGTCGGTGTGTGTGGGATATGAGGAGGAGTATCTGGGGTCGGTGATGAGGTGTGAGATGAGTCGGAGAGTATCGGGGTCGTGTGGGGAGATGAGGAGGAGGAGTATCGGGGGTCGGTGTGTGGGGAGATGAGGAGGAGTATCGGGGGTCGGTGTGGGGAGATGAGGAGGAGTATCGGGGGTCGGTGTGGGGAGATGAGGAGGAGGAGTATCGGGGGTCGGTGTGTGGGGAGATGAGGAGGAGGAGTATCGGGGGTCGGTGTGTGGGGAGATGAGGAGGAGGAGTATCGGGGGTCGGTGTGTGGAGATGAGGAGGAGTATCGGGGTCGGTGTGTGGGGAGATGAGGAGAGGAGTACGGGGATTCGGTGATGTGGGGAGAAGTGAGGAGGAGGAGTCTAATCGGGGGTATCGGTGTGTGGGGACAATAGGCGTGAGGCGAAACGGGGGTCGTTGTGGGGTAGAAGAGAGGAGGAGAAACGGGGTTCCGTGTGGGAACGATGAGAGGAGGATGTAATCGGGGGTCGGTGTGGGGAGATGAGGAGGAGGTAGTCGAGTCGTGCGTGTGGGGAGATGAGGAGGAGAATCGTGGGTCGGTGTTGGGGTGCTATGAGGTGGTGAGGAGTATCGGGGTCGGTGTGGGTGCGATGAGGAGGAGTATCGAGGGTCGGTGTGGGGAGATGAGGAGAGATACTCGAGTGGTCGGTGTGTGGGGAGATGAGGAGGAGGAGTAACGGGGGTGGGTGTGTGAGGAGATGAGGAGTAGGAGTATCGGAGGTATGTGGGGGGTGGGTGATGGGGCTGTCTGAGGCAGGATTATAGTGGTCGGTGTGGGGAGATGAGGAGGAGGAGGAGTATCGGGGGTCGGTGTGGAGATGAGGAGGAGGAGTATCGGGGTTCGGTGGTGGTGGTGAGATGAGGAGGAGGAGTAACGTTTCTGATGTGGAGATGAGATGTATTATCGGGGTCGGTAGAGTGGGAGCGAGGAGGTAGGCGTATCGGGGTCGGTGTGGAGATGAGGAGGAGTATCGGGGTCGGTGTGGTGGGGAGATGCGGAGGATTATCGGGGACGTTGGTTAGTGGAGCATCGAGCTTAGGAGTATCGGGGGTCGGTGTGTGGGGAGATGAGGAGGAGGAGTATCGGGGGTCGGTGTGGGGAGATGAGGAGGAGTATCGGGGGTCGGTGTGTGGGGAGATGAGGAGGAGTATCGGGGGTCGGTGTGTGGGGAGATGAGGAGGAGTATCGGGGGTCGGTGTGTGGGGAGATGAGGAGGAGGAGTATCGGGGGTCGGTGTGTGGGGAGATGATGAGGCGACTCGGTGTCTGATGAATGAGTGGCTATGAGCTGGGAGTATGGGGGGTCGTGTAGTGGGGCGATGATGAGGAGGTAGTATTCGGTCCGGTGTGTGTGGAGATGATGGAGAGATTCGTATCTGGGGTCGTAGTGGGGAATGCAGGAGGCGGAGTCTCGGGGGGTCGGTTGTGTGGGGAGAATGAGGATGAGGAGGAGTCTCGGGGGTCGGTGTGTGAGATTAAGGAGGTGATATCGGGGGTCGGTTGGGGAGATGAGGAGTATCGGGGGTCTGGTGTGGTAGATGATGAGGCAGTGAGGAGGAGTATCGGGGTCGGTGTGGGGAGATGAGGAGGAGGAGTATCGGGGGTCGGTGTGGGGAGATGAGGAGGAGTATCGGGGGTCGGTTGTGGTGGAAAATGAGGAGAGGCTATCGGAGGTCGGTGTGTGGGAGATGAGGAGGCGTATCGGGGGTCGGTGTGTGGGGAGATGAGGAGGAGTATCGGAGGTCGTATGTGGGGGAGGATGATGAGGAGTTAATCGGGGTCTGAGAGTGGGGAGATGATAGGAAGGAGTGTCGTGGGTCGGTGTTGGGGAGAATGCATGAGGAGGAGTGTCGGGGGTCGGTGTGTGAGGAGATGAGGATGATGTATACGGTGTTCTGGTGTGGGGATATGAGGAGTAGTATCGGGGTCCTGTGTTAGGGAGCATGATAGAGGAGAAACGTTGTCGGTTGTGTTGGGGGGATGATATGAGGAGAGGAGTCTCGGGGGTCGGTGTGTGTGGGGAAAAGAGAGGAGAGTGAGTATCGAGATGACGGTGTGGGGAGATGCGGAGGATTCATCAGGGTCGTGATGAGGGGAGATGAGGAGGAGTATCGGGGGTCGGTGTGGGGAGATGAGGAGGAGTATCGGGGGTCGGTGTGGGGAGATGAGGAGGAGTATCGGGGGTCGTGTGGGGAGATGTAAAGGACACAGAAAAAAAAAACACATGAATCAGTAGGTATTAATCGTTTTCGGTGTTTGGGTGATAAGAGTGAGGGAAGTATCGGTGTCGGTGTGGGGAAGATAGGAGGAGTATCAGGGGGGTCCAGTGTGTGTGGGGATAAGAGGAGGAAGAGTACGTGGGTCGGTGTTTAAGGTGGGACTAGCGGAGTATGCGTGAGTATCGGGGGTCGGTGTGTGTGGGACGATGAAGATATATGCAGTCCGGGGTGTCGAGAGGAGGGATAGAATTATGGAGGAGGAGTATCGGGGGTCGGTGTGTGGTGAGATGAGGAGGAGGTGTATCGTGGTGGTCGGTGTGTCTGTGGAGTATGCAGTATGGAGAGATTCATCGGGGGTCGAGTGTGTGGGGCAGATGTATGAGGAGAGAAATACGGGGGTCTGTGGTGTTGGGTCATAGGAGGAGGAGATCTCGAGGGGTCGTTGTGAGTTTGGGCATGATGAGGAGGAGTGAGTAACGGGAGGTCGGTGGAGGTAGGGGAGATGAGGAGGAGGAGGAGTATCGGGGGTCGGTGTGTGGGGAGATGAGGAGGAGGAGTATCGGGGGTCGGTGTGGGGAGATGAGGAGGAGGAGTATCGGGGGTCGGTGTGTGTGGGATATGAGGAGGAGTATCGGGGGTCGGTGTGTGTGGGAGATGAGGAGGAGGAGGTGTACGTGAGGGGTCTGTGTTTGGGGAGATGAGGTCAGGAGGAGTTGTCGTGGGTCGTGTGTGGGGAAGATGAGGAGGTGTAGTATCGTGGGTCAGGTGTGGGGCAGATGTGGAGGATCATCCGTTGGTCGGTGTGGGAGAAGCGGCAGGAGGCTATCGGGTTCGTGTGGGAATGAGACAGGAGGAGTAACGAGGGTCGTGTGGTTGTATATGAGGAGTGAGAAACGGGTAACTCTTCTCCACCCCCCAAACTGAGGAAGGAGATTGAACAAGCTGTGAGCGAATCCCCGATACTGCCACCTCCTCTCCCCACAGCCCGATCCCGCTAGTACTCTCACCTAACCTTTTCTCCCCACACCGACCCCCGATACTCCTCCTCCTCATCTCCCCACCACAAACCGTGTGACCCCCGATACTACCTCCCTCATCACTCCCACACCGACCCCCCGATACTCCTCATCTCCCCACACACCGACCCCCCAGACACTCCCTACCCTCTCTCATCTCCCCACATTTGAGAAACATCCCACGACCCCCGACACTCCTCCTCCTCATCTCCCCACACCGCCCCCCGATACTCCTCCTCAGCTCCCCACACAGCACACAAAACCCAGACCCCCAGATACTCCTCCTTCGCTCCTCCCCTCCCCCCCACACCGCCCCCCGATACTCCTCCTCCTCATCTCCCCACACACCGACCCCCGAAACTCCGCCACCAACTCCCCCACACCGACCCCCGAAACTCCTCCTCATCTCCCACACCCCACCCCCGACTCCCCTCCCACTCCCCACACCGACCCCCGATACTCCTCCTCCTCATCTCCCCACACCGACCCCCGATACTCCTCCTCATCTCCCCACACCGACCCCCGATACTCCTCCTCATCTCCCCACACACCGACCCCCGATACTCCTCCTCATCTCCCCACACCGACCCCCGATACTCCTCCTCCTCATCTCCCCACACCGACCCCCGATACTCCTCCTACTCCCCCACACCGCCCCCCCCGATACACCCACCCACCCCCCACCCGACCCCCGAACCCCCCCCCTCATCTCCCCAAAACACCCCGACCCCCCATCCTCCCCCTCCTCCTCCTCATCTCCCCACACACCGACCCCGATACTCCCCCCCTCACCCCCCCACCGACCCCCAACTCCTCCTCATCTCCCACACCCCCGACCCCCGATACTCCTCCTCCTCATCTCCCAACACCGAGAAAAACCCCCCCTCCTCCCCACCCCACCCCGCCCCCCATACTCCTCCTCATTCCCCCACCCCGACCCCGTACTCCCCCAAACTCCCCCACACCAACCCCAAACTCCTCCTCAACCCCCCACCCACCCCCAACCCCCCCCACCCCCCAAACCCCCCGATACTCCTCCTCATCTCCCACACACCGACCCCCGAAACTCCCCTCCATCCCCAAAACCGACCCCCGAAACCTCCTCCTCTCCCCCACACCCGACCCCCGATACTCCTCCCCCCCCACCCCCACACCCGCCCCAGACTCCCCCCCTCTCCCCCACAACCGACCCCCGAACCCTCCCCTCATCTCCCCCAAACCCCGACCCCCGAACCCCCCTCCTCTTTCCCCCCAAAACCGCCCCCCGAACTCCTCCCCCATCTCCCCACACCACCCCCAAACCCCCTCCTCTCTCCCCACACCGACCCCCGATCCTCCTCCTCATCTCCCCACACCGACCCCGATACTCCTCCTCCTCATCTCCCCACACCCCGACCCCCGATACTCCTCCTCCTCATCTCCCCCCCACCCGACCCCCAACTCCCCTTCTCCCCACACCACCCCCGTACCCCTCCTCCTCATCTCCCACCCCCCACCCCCGATACCCCCCCTCCTCACTCCCCACACCCGACCCCCGATACTCCTCCCCCCATCCCCAAAAAACCGACCCCAAACCCCTCCTCCTCATCCCCCCACACCCCACCCCCGATACTCCCCCCCTCCCCCACACCCCCCCCCCCCTATACGCCGCCTCATCTCCCCACACCCCCCCCCGATACTCCTCCACATCTCCCCACACCGACCCCCATACCCTCCCCTCACCCCCACACCGACCCCCGATACTCCTCCTCTCCCCCCACCCCAACCCCCGAAACTCCTCCTCATCTCCCCACACCCCAACCCCCGATACTCCTCCTCCTCACCCCCCCCCACACCGACCCCCAACCCCTCCCCCATCTCCCCACACCGACCCCCGATACTCCTCCTCATCTCCCCACACACCGACCCCCGATACTCCTCCTCATCTCCCCACACACCGACCCCCGATACTCCTCCTCCTCATCTCCCCACACACCGACCCCCGATACTCCTCCTCATCTCCCCACACACCGACCCCCGATACTCCTCCTCATCTCCCCACACCGACCCCCGATACTCCTCCTCCTCATCTCCCCACACCGACCCCCGATACTCCTCCTCCTCATCTCCCCACACACCGACCCCCGATACTCCTCCTCATCTCCCCACACACCGACCCCCGATACTCCTCCTCATCTCCCCACCCCACCCCCGATCCCCCCTCTCTCCCCCACACCGACCCCCGTACCCTCCTCATCCCCCCAAAACACCACCCCCGATACTCCTCCTCCTCATCTCCCCCCACCGACCCCCCGAACTCCCCTCCTCATCTCCCCACACCCCCCCCCCCGATACTCCTCCCCCTCTCCCCACACCGACCCCCGATACTCCTCCTCATCTCCCACACACCGACCCCCGATACTCCTCCTCCTCATCTCCCACAA